>JAQFYC010003245.1:0-21558 GCA_034694165.1 Tomocerus mixtus | reverse complement strand
AGTAAAACTTATTTAATTACATTATCATTGTTAATTAATTAATATCTAAAATTAAAGCTTTGTTTTTCTACCAAAAAGTAATTTTTCTTTGTAAACCTTTCACCATAAATAATCTGAGGAGGAGATGATTCGCTAAAGGAACGTGAACTGTCCAAACGATTATTATTAAAATTGTGATCTCCTAGAGAATTATTGTCCAATGTGATTGGTTTATTGTTTTGAGCAGTAACAGGAATTAAATAATGTGGGGTCCTCTTCCAGGATTATAAACAAGTAATCCATAACACGGAACTTTGAATTGGTGAAGATTGTTATTTTTCTGCGAAAATTCCGAAGGGATTAAAACAGCTGCATTTGGAATTAAAGAAAATTCATTTTGACCCCCTTTGTGGCTCCCCCCGTTGTGGTTAAAAGTTGGAGGGTGGGCAAATTCACGAATTTCCAGAGGTTTTCGATCGTGGAATTGATCAATAATGTCCGGATTGTGCAAAATGCTTGGTTTATATTTGTAAGAATTATAAAAGTGATGATTGTGCCCCTTTGGGGGAAATACGTTTGGAATAAACCCAGAAACGGGAGTAGGATTAGGAATATTTGCAACGTCCTTTGGAAATGGATAATGATAGTGCAAAATTGGGGGTCGTGGTGTTTTGTACTCATTAGGATTATAATAATGAGGAATATTTTCGTTAAAATTGTCCCCTTTATGATAATTCTGAGGATTTGCATTGAAATTGTTGAAATAATTCGAGCTTTTGAATAATAAAGGTGCCCGTTTCTCAATTTTTGGTTTTGGCTTCATGTCCAACAAAGATACAGGATGGGATTCCGATTTCGGAAATGGATCTTGAAAATTTTGAACAAACGCCGGAGTGTAGTAATCTTCAGGAGGAATGTGCAAAGGATAGGGAGCATATGGGTTGTAATTCAAGATTTTGGCTTTCCGACTTCTCATTTTATGTTCCTCGCGACGTTTTCTTTTAAAAGAAGTTTGGGGACCAGTGAATATCCGAGAAATTGGGGGGTTTGGTGGCAACTATTGTCAAAAATTGAAGAAATACAATTATTATCCATTGAGATTCTATCAATTCATAATTATCAAGGCCCGGATATTTTTTTAAAACCCACTTTTGTTTGCTTTTGCCATATTTCACTTTATATTTAATTTCAATTTAATATTAACTTTTGAAAATATTTTGTTGATTAAAATTCAAAATATTTTCGTATTTACTGACAATGTCCGGGCCCTGATAACTATTGAAGAAAAGCTTTAATTAGGAATCTTCGCAAGTACCTACTACATACACATACATATTTTAATTGATTCGTTATATACTAATTATTTCAAAATATTGTTAATTAGGTATAAATAGTCAAAAGAATAAATAATTTTCCAAAATACAAACTGTAGAATAATTAACACACAATAAATTACACCCATTACAAGTAATTAATCGTGTGCAATTATATAAATCTAGCAAAGTTAGCTATTTTCAGGGCTATGTGATAGTTAGCAGAAAAAATATTTAAAACATAAATACTGATAGATTTATTGTGTTAGTGTAGTTTCTACAAAAATAAAGATCTTTGCTATTACGTTAAATTAAAGGTAAAATGTATGTAGTATTTAGGTGCAAATACACTACGGTTATTTTTGTTAATTGTTATTAGAAAACTAGCAATCTTACCAAAATATTTTGTGCAAATTGTGATCGGAGTTTAGAATTTTTGGAGAAAGACAGTGTGCAGGTGGATTGGTTTGATAAAATACATTGTGCTTACAAATTACTTTGAAGCTTACTGAAATAAAGGTAATTAATTTTTCATCAATTAGCAATTCTACATTGTTAATAATTAATAACAATATTAATTCTCTAAGTAAAGATAATGATTAACGCACTGAGACGGTAACAGAGCCAGATGGGCTGACAAATGTCCAGAAAGTTTCAAAATCCTCCAGAACAGTGCACCTATTTCAAAAAACATTAATTTTAATTATTTTTACGGATATTTTTCGAAGTTTGCCTCAAAATTTGAAAATATTCGTAAAAATTCCCACGTACGCAACGGTAACTTTTCCTTGGTAGTCTTGAGGTGCTTGCCAAGTAAGGGAGATGGATTTCTTGTCATCTTTTTCAACATGAGTGGCTGCGTTCTGTAAAAATAATTAATTAAATTAATTATCATAAAAATAAACACAATTACTTAACTATAGTAATTATAAATCTTTATAACGCTTCCTTATAATTGTAATTCATCCATTTTAATCTTACATCTTTCAAGTTTCCACAGTTTCCAGTTTTATAATCTTCTCCAGGGAGGAACTTTCCAATTGGAGATTTACCAGCATCACGGACTTGACAGTACAATCCTCTGAAGGTTTCGTGGTCGTCATCGTCTCCAGAAACGGTGACTGTAATGAAAAATAATTGGTTTTCGTGAGAATCTCCTTGAGACAGCATAATAGACATAACATTTTCCTCAATTGTCAACTTATGAAGCAAAAAAGGGATTTTCACTTCACACTCTTTAAGTTACACACAGCCGCAAAGTAATTAACTGTTGCTGCCACCAGTACAGATTAAGGTAAGCTTTTGTAGTTTCGGTCCACACTCTTAATATAACAATAAAATTCTTCCTTTTGATGTTACACCAATTAATTGGAAACAAAGATGTGGAATGTGCATTGTTCTGTTATCACCATTTGCAATTAAAAAAGAATATTGAAGAACACGATTCCAAAAGTGTATCATTTTAGAATACTTATTGTCTTACAATAATTTTTCGTTACTTAATTAAATCAGAATTATTTGTAATTAAAAAAGAACTTACTTCTGACTTTTTGTCCTCCAGAAACTTTATTAGTGTTAACGCTGACTGTGTACGGGGAAGCTCGGGTCTGGGGTCCTGGACCGTGTCCAGCATTCATAGATGAGCAAACTCTCTCGGAACTTGGTGCTCCATTAGGATAAGAGAAGACAACAGCAAAAAGCTGGACTACCAACAAAAATCCTACTTGACCCTTCATTTTAAATCCTGGAACAAAGAATACAACTTTACATTTAATTACCTTACATTACTTAATACTATTGTTAAATTATTATCTACGTATAAATGCCTAAATAATATAAGTACCTATACAAGTACAAAAAAATAAAGTAAAAAATATATAATGGAAATACTATTACAAACTAAAATGCAGAGTCACTGTTTGCTACACATTAAATACCTTCAAGAGTTTTCTACAAGACGCAAAAAGGAATCCCTATAAAAAAGGTTTAGATTCTCGGAACTAATTCTTATATCATTCCCATTTACTCTGCATGCAATTAAATACATTTTCGCAACATAATGATTAATTAGCATAAAGATTTTGCAGAACGTGAGCAAGCAAAGTCAAATTTTGACAGGAGAAGTGACAGAAGTATAAATTGAGAGGATGAGTTGCATTTGCATGAAGAGAACCCACGCTGGGCAAAAGACAATTAAAGTAAAGACAAAATAATCTCCGATTTAAATCGTCTCACTTGCTACACCTCGCTCAAAATTAAATTCCATGTAGTGAACCCAAGAACTTTTGAAGGGCGACAATACAATTGATCTTACTTTTGCACTAAACATACATAGTACAGTGCAGCCAGCGAAGTTAAATTGCCTACCTACCATGTACTTACTTATAAATAATACAATAAAGTGCATATAATGTTCCCAAACATAATGAAACCATTTTTTATCCAGCAAAGTGGGTTTTACCATTTTTTATCCCTATAAGTATAATGGAAGTGAATCTGAATGATACGCACATTCTTATTGTACTTACCTAATGCCAAGGCTTCTAAGTAAGTATATTTTACTTTGTACTATCCTTCGCAAACATTTTTAGAGGATTTTTTTTGAAAAATATTCATTCATTACATGATAAGTAATATCGTAGAATTTTTAATTGAAAATTATTAAATGTAGCATACTCTAGGCATTTTTTAAATTAATCTTTAAATAAATATTACTATTGTTCTTCGTGTAGCAGGTACAAATTGACAGTCAGTAATTTATTGCATTAGCGTAGCTGGGTAAGGGTAAGGAGTTAGGAAATAGAATTATAGAAAGGAAACACGTTTACGGTGACACAAATAACTAAATACAACTTTAATCTGAAAATGAGTGCATCAATTTTTATTCTTATAAGTAGTACTTACCTTAATGTAATCTTTCTACCTTAATGTAATCTTTCTACCTAATTTGCATATCTACTATATATGAACATACAATAGCTACATCCGCAAGTCTCCCAACCTACATTTCTTTTCGTCATATTCATATTGATCTAATTTTATGTACCCTTTGAGGGCAAATATTATTATAGTACCTATAGTCATAGTAGAAGTGACTTGACTTTAAAGAGCTCTTGGGATTTCTAGTTAATTTACATACAATCCAAGTTTAACTCTCTAAATTGTTAACAATGAAAAAAAAATTTATTACAAGAGGAAGCTAAAGCTAAACCTTTTTAATATTTTAATCTATTTACTCTGCATGTACGGTGATTTACAAAGGATTTACAAAAGCAATAAAAGCAATTGTATTCTTTATTCACAAAAGAATGTCCAATAGAAATAGTTTTCCTAATAAATATGACACAGTGGAATTTCTTTCACTTTTCTACCTAAAAATCCATAAATTAGCTGCTATACAAAAATTTACTTAAATAAACAAATGCACGCACCGTGGGGAAATAAGGTTTAAATAGCTAAACTTTTAAAAGTACGCTACGCATAATTATTATATTTATGTATGACCAAGTCACATACACCCCAATAAGGGATATAATATTATAAAATAAATATATAACGTAACTAAACTACATAACACAATGCTAACAATTTTAAACATATTGTGCAAAGTGCAAACTACTACATAGAGAGGACAAAATCTTGTCTATGCAAATAAGTTTGCACATACGAAAGGTATGTCAGTTGTCAATGAATCAAGTCTGTCATGTCATGGGTGACAGAACAAATAAAGAAAACGAGTCTTCAGTTTACTCTCATTTAAAATTTCATTCCTTTTCTAATTCAAGCCTCCTTGTATTTGTAGCTATACTTTATTAGAAATGGAAAATTAGCCTATATGATAAATACATAAGCATAATAAATAGATGTAAAGTTTGTATGAGTGTGTGTGTGACAATTTTTATGTCAAAGGGACCAAGTAGGACAGAGAGTGGTCGAATGAATATGCAGATTTTGAAGAGATTGATGACGGCTCTCATTAATTTATTCAAAATCAAAATTAGCATACAACATTTCCATTGACTGTTTATTTGTCTCAACACAGATCAGATTAGATTTATGCAAACAGAAACAGTTAGTAGTAGCTAGGTTGTAAAAGTTCCCTATTCATTCACACAGGTAGACAAACGTAACATAATATACCTAATATTATGTGATACTTTAATAAAATATAGTATTAAAGGTACAAATACTAGAGCAGTAAATTAATATTCTTGAATCTCATTGATGGTTCAAGATAAATATAAATTCTTTAAATAGCACATAACCTCTGAGATGATAAAATAATCAATCCTTTTCTTTATCCTCTATTCAAGAGTCTCAATATTAAAAGTAGATGTCTTGTTATCAAAATTAAAAATGCTTAATACAATAAGAAGGCATGAATGGAATAAATAATTATTTAATTGCACTACTGCACTGTGTGCATTTACTTTGTCACAGCTAATATTTAAATATGCAATCTATTACAATCTATTGCGAAATATAGTTTTGAGAATTGGGAATATGCTAAGTGAACGTAAGACAATTACTATTAAGAAGATTAGCTTGACATAGGTCATCTTTTACTGTACACAGAGAGACAATATACAATTACGTATACAAATAAGAAGGGAATTAAGCTACTGTCATGTCATTCAAAATGCATCCTACTGGTTATTTATTTATGCAACTTATTGTTATGCAATAAGAAGGAGGAGGAATACCTTTATGTAAAACAAAAATATTTGCTTGTCATAGCTGTCAAGACTGCAAATATTTATGCATACAGTACAGGACACTAGTACATTAGTAGATGTACTTATATTATAAGTATTTAGTACGCTCAGAAGTAATTTACATGGAAGCTGCAACTACTTAAAAGCAATAAACTTTAAACAACTTTAACTTCAACTAAATAGTTTTCCATTCTTAAATATTCTATGGTAATCTAGATTTGGTTCTTGTACAGATATGATAATGGATACTAATACTAATACTATGCGAGTACAAATTCGTTTCATTAATGAACACTGAACGCCATAATATTATGAGAAGATTTGGAGTACTTTTAGTGAATAACAGTACACAGTACACACAAAATATTTATAATGCTACAATATATAACGCTATAGGATGATCTTGCTATAACTACAGATACTGTAAGTTACTATTTCTATTTCGTATTTACAAACGTTAGCTAAGGTGCTACAGATGGAAAATCTAGTTTTGTCTGGTGTGTAGCAGCAACTAAATAGGCAAGTTGCTTTGACTGGACTGGATTCTTGTATAATAATGTCACGTCACACTCAGACAAACACACACACACTCTAAAATGTATGTACAGTACAACTAATACAGAATACTAAGAAGAATTAAAGAAGAATTACAATACAACAAGAAAGTCCAGTCAAGTCGAGTCAGTTGAGTGCAACTCTTGCAAAAGTTTAATGCTCGATCATTCATGCAAATGATCTTCATCTGATCTTAGCCCATGAAATGGCTACTACTTAATGTATCTTTCACATATTATTATGTACCTATGCACACATACATACACATAAAATAATTATTTCTACATAACATAACACATACTGCAGATATACAGACCATATACACGCACAACACAACTTTTCTAAATCTAGAATGACATGACCTCTTTTCCAATTTCACAATTTCAATTTACTATACTCTTAGACACTATATATTTACTATAGAGCTAAATAGATCAACATTCTAAATAACGAAAAAATTCTGGTTTTCTTATTGCATTACTTACGGAGTACATAATCTACTAATGAAATGCGAGATGAAACCGTTTATTTTCGTAATGAGGATTTTTAAGAGAGAAAAAGTAAATATCTACATAAGGAATAGCATGTGCCATTATAAAACAATATTTTAACTAAAATCTATTATTACCCACTTAATATTGAACTCTGAAATGATGTTTACTTTTTAAGTCTCACAATATGCAGGTTTCCATGAAGCACAATTTATGCAGTACAGATAACTAATACGTATCAGCAAAGATCAATGACTTTTCGTGCAACAACCTATGCATGTATCAAAGAATCAGGGAATTGTTATCTAAAACTATTATTTATGGAACTAATCCCAGGAAAGGTACTTATGCGTGTATTGTAGAACTAAAGTTTGCTAAGTAATTGCAGTAGAATATTTTTAACTTTAGCTAAAATTGGCAAATCAATAATAATTAATTTTAGCTATACACTAAATGCTATTCTAATGAGATAATTATTATGATTGGGATAGCTGCTTACCTTTTTAATTCCCTTAATTAACCGCACGGGTAAAAAATAATGCAAGATTCCCGAAGATTTCCTTTAGAAGGGACTTTGTTTCTTGGTTGTTGTGTTGTAGCCGTTCTGCGGTTGACTGGAGCAAGTCTCACAAGCCAAAGGTACCTTATACTAACCAAAGTCAAAAGTAAAGTTAATCTCACTATATGTAGACAACAAGTTTCTTTCTTACTTAAGAGATAGTGATAGCAAATCTGTTAAGGTGCTTCTTCGTATATCCAAAATCCAAATACCTCCAAATGCCTCGGGCAAACGGCCAGCTAAATAACAATGCAATGCTAATGC
Source organism: Tomocerus mixtus (assembly GCA_034694165.1). NCBI lineage: Eukaryota > Metazoa > Arthropoda > Collembola > Entomobryomorpha > Tomoceridae > Tomocerus > Tomocerus mixtus. The sequence goes on along the minus strand of JAQFYC010003245.1, from coordinate 13,682 downwards.
AATGAAAGCAGATAAATAAATCTTTTTCTTCCTACAGCTAAGTAAGTATACTTACTAACATTATAATATACATTATCAGTACTACCATATACTTTACCATCTCATTCTTATTCTATTCATATACTTACTACTTATCTTCTAATATAAATACTTACCACTACATAATGTAAAATATCACCATTTACGTACCATACCTGAATAAAAAATTAATGAATCTAGTCCAAACTCCAAACAGTAAAATATTTTGCATGGAAATCTTAATGTAATCATTATGTACTATATGTATTATGACTTTGTATTATGCACATTCGCTAATTTTGCATAAGAGAATCAAATCACAAAGATTGCTTGGTGACGCTGATGTAATGTGATAAGTAATAATGTCCCCATTTATAGGGAAATAACATTTAAAGTTACAACTATTTAAAGATATAAGCCTCTTATGTAATTGCAATACCGCAAATGCAATTAATTACAATAATAATATACAAAATTCAGTTCACCAGCATAATTTATTGCATTTGTTTCATGCAATTACAATTCCTTGGGTGAAATTAGCATTAACGTAGCTAACTGCATATAAGGTACAATAGGAAGCGAAGATATCATAATATACCTAAATGTACATATTTGAATATTTCTTATGTATACATTACTAATGTAAAACTATAGACTGACAAAATTATTCGTATATTGACCTAATATATGTAAATCTAAATTAATGTGTACAAACATTTAGTTAAATATGTATGCGTTAGTATATAATGGTATGGATGTGCAATATAGTAGTAAATATTAAATCATATACAATGACAGTATTTAAGCATATACTATTAGTCGCACTTAAGTATAACTTGGATCCTTTAATGTACGAAAAGAAGGACTACACGTTTAGTTTCAGAGATCTGTATATGTATTTTCGCTATTTAACGATTTTGCATCACATTTTATAGGAAAACATTGAAGAATAAGTACTTGTACTAAAAGGGTCCAGTTAATACATAAATACGCTATCGGTATCAACATCAACCTGTATTCTGTATTGCAAGCAAAATATGGATCGGTTATGTCTTTCCGTGTGGATTGGCAACTATGGATACGGAAACACAACAGAAGACGGGGGATATCAACAAACCGGAAGCAGAGTGGAATATGCATGTGTGTAGGTAAATATAGATTACAAAGCAGTAACAGATTCCCTAAATCCGAATATACTTGTTCTTGGAAATCGGATGCAGTTTCAGCTGTGCATTTCTGGCTTAGGCTTTGATAAAGACAATTTTCCAACTAAAAGTGTCATTTCCAAGTTAGATTTTGATCTTATGGGAATTAAAAATCCCCCGGATGTAAGATAATGGAGGGAAGTAAGGGAATTCGGAGAAAAGGGAAAGATCGGAGTGAAGATGTGGAGTCCGCATTTAGTTCTAGTCGTGGGGGAGTAGGAAGTCGGAGTGGGAGGAGGAATAACTACGCCTCTGGGGATGACGACAGTGAAAGTAACAGTTACTACAGCAGTCCCTCTCCAAGAAATGGAAATAGTCCAGCACAAACGAAATTCTTCCAGGAGAGAGAAACAAAAACATCCAGAAGGAGATCTAAAGACAAATTATTCCAAGGAACTTCCAGGGAAACTCCAGGACCAAGTACATCAGCAGGAGGTGGAGGGGGACCTTCGTTCTCTCAAGCCTCCCGCCCCCAGTACAGCTCCAGTGAAAAGAGGAGGAAGAAGAAACAAAGTGAGCTGGATCGCGATCATCCTTCGGGGGATGAAAGTGTCCAGGAAAGGGAGTTTCGGAAGAAGACTTCTGGACAGTCGGGTCGGGGCTCTGGAGACGAAGATGAGGAAACGCACTCGAGCTCTGACTCTGAAAGTATTGTGGAAGGGTCCAATAAAACTACATCTGCCTTGCTCTTGGCCGGAGAATCTTCACAATTATTACACATCCAGGGTCTTCAAGATGGGTAATTCGAAATACATTCAGAATTTCACTATTTACTTCTATTTTCTCCAAATACTGGAATTTTCTCCCGTTTCTGGATAATATCCATGAATTTTTCTTTTCAATTTTACAGCCTGTGGAATGTCCTCGTATTCGGAGAACCCGTTCACAGAACTGAAAAGGAGAAAAACCAATACAGTGAATTAATTTACATCCCTTCGTCAAATCCAGGTAACAATTCATAATATTTCTCCGGTTTTGTTATCAAAATAATTATAAATTTTCTATAGTTGATAGTCATTTATCCAGTATAATATATTAAATCAGTAGGAAGCCAATAAGGTCCAAGGTAATGTTGAAAGTTCTTAATTACAGGTAGGTAGATATATAATATAGTCACTTTTCCTTTTACTTTATCCTTTGTTCTCAGCATTAGAAATATTTTAAGCAAAGCAACCAATTCATTTTCATTTTTTAATCAAAATCAGCTGATATAATTTAATGGGCTACGACCTACATATTGCATTAGAATTTTTTAATTCGTCCAAAGAACGGAGCAAGATTAGTGATTTGACTCACCTATATGCAAAAATGTAAAATATACCTTGCTCCAATTAACCAAATAATCGTATCATCATGTTCTTCGCTTTTTAATCAACATTCACTTTGCTGTCCTGTCTGTCACTTGTATTTATAATCAATAATGACATGACAAGTAACTTTGTTAATTAGGTACTAGGTGATCTGCTATTAATGATCTGCTTGACAGGTCACCACCACTATCCATTTTCTGAATCATGTAAAAGTACCTAATATTATATATTTTGAATTGGTGTAACTGACATGTGTGTGTAAATTATATTCTTTTATTATATTAATTGTTATAGTTGAATCAAATGAGAAATTGCCAAAGAATGCTGACGCAAGATATCCCGAAGATGAAGGACTTTTTGTTGGAAAACCGTTACCAATTGCGCCTAGAAATAAAAATATTCTGGAGCATCGTTTACTAAAGGAGAAAGCTTTGTAAGTTAAAATTAAAAATTAATGGCCTAATTAATTACTTGAACCAAGATGTAAGATATATTTTTTGAATCTAGCCAATGGTTCGGGCAGGATGGTCAACTCTTCACGTTTCCAAATCCATACAGACCAGAACCAATCCAATTATTCCGGGATGATTCAAGGGAAGATGATTTTAACAAGAATATTGTCTTTGTTCCGGTGCGTTATTATAATTATATAGAACAAAAGATTATTTTTCAAAGAAGAGTTAAAATAATTAAATTAATTTTAAATAGGCCAAACTGGACCCGTATCAGGAATTCCAGCTGGACCCCAAAACGAATTATGAGATTGTTGTCGATATCGGTTCCTTGAACTTCACTCATCATTATTTATTCAGTAAAGAGCACGTTTTGGCGGCAAGGCTTGAATTGGCTATGCAAGAATATTTGCGAAGGTAAGTTTCCAAAGCAGTTTTTCACCATTTTTGCGAATTTGGCCTAAATTTTTTACCTTTTTCAACAGGAAAGAGTTGAATAGTTCAGAGCGCGCTGAAAATAAGCTAAAGGCTCTGAGAGAAGCGATCGCCCATACGAAAGCAGCTGCAGAATATGCCGAAGACAGTTTTGACAAAGAGAATATGGAACAAAGGGAGCGGAAGAGACACGCTGAAAATGTTGCTCATCTCAAGGATCGAGTTCTTCGATATCGAAGCGAAATGCGTCATTCCAGATTGGAAAGAGACCAATCTTTGTGGGATGAGAGAGCTACGCTGGTGGCTGTTGTTGACGCTTGGAAACAACTAAAAGCTCTCCGTCAAGATCAAGGTAATTTTTCATAATATGGTTCACTTACATAAGAATTTCCTTATAGTGGAAATTTCCCTATAACGAACGAATTTTAGGATGTCTATTTGGTTTACATAGAAGGTCCTTATACGTTGGAATGTACTGTAATAATATTTTGAGTTCCTTTGCCTTAATGCGTAGATCAAAATACTGGTTTTGGATTTCTTAGAACGATTTGATTGTTAATTATTCACGAGTAATCAGAATCAGAAGCTGAACTGGAATTATTATGCGTTTCTTTGTATACTTTTTAGCCTTCCTTGTACATATTATGACTCATATGACATAATTAATGATTTGTTCTCCAGGATTCGTGAATACTCTGCTGAAACTGAATATTGTAACTGTGAACGAGGACCACACTGCGGAAAAAGCTGTTTGGCAAGCTGAGATCGAGCTAGAGATGCAAGATCTCAAAGAAGAGTATGAGGAAGAGTTCGACACCAATATGGCTCGCTACAGAGCCAAAATGAAAGAATGGCTCGAGATGAGACGACAGGCTAAGAGCAAAAGCAAATCTGTAGACGTCAGCAGCAAAGGTGATCATGAAAAAAAGAAGAAAAAAAGAAAATCCCAGTCTCAAGGTGTTTACAAAATAAATACATCTGAATATAACCTTTTTCTAGAACGCTTTAATACCTAATTATCATATTAATTACAATTTACAACATTCACATATTGTCTTTGGATTTGAAATCTAATTCTACATTTTTTCTTCATTTTTGCAATGCTTGCCCATAATTTGCTTTGAATATTCTTTCATGTTGTTCCAAAATTGCTTTAACTGGTGCTTAAAAATATTGTTAAAATTTAACCGCAAGAAAATTTATAAACATTAATTGTTATTTAATTGCATTAGATTCTGAAATTCAAGATGACGATAGTTACAGTGATAGCGAAATGTCTGAGATGTCCCTTTCGACAAAACCTGTGCCACCACCAGCAAAATTTGATGCGGAGGAAACTAAGAAAGCAATTGAGTCAAGGCAAGAACTAATTATTCTTATTAAAAATGTTTATTAAATAAATGTTGTTAAATTTTTGAATTAATATTAACATCTATAATTTTTATGAACATCAAAGATTTCGGGATGTGAAACGCCTTCCTGGAGAACCAAAAGTAATGCTTGAATTGGCACGAACATCTTCAATTACTTCTAAAGCTCAATTACCTCCTGAGTAAGTCAATAACAAGTTAATTGCGTAATTAAAGTCGTAAAGACTTACTTTTAATGTATTTAAGTTGCTTTGCAAGTTTAACATCCCTAAAATACATTTCCTGTCTAAATCTACAAGCTTACATCATCCTTAATACAAAGTACCTAATGCATATTATTAGTTTGTATTTATATGATTACTCATGATGAAATTAGGTCAGTCAAGGAAGAGCAGCGAAGGAAAGCGACTAATAAAACCAAAATTGAGTTGCGGATCCGGTTCAATCGCAAAGAGGTAAACATTCCTCATGGAAAATCCCATTTTAGGGAGTTTACAACACTTTACACACTTTCGCTCGCTATTTATATTTCTGTTGAGGTTTCAGCATCTAAAGTTGTTTATATTAAAATGTAGGTTTACAGGTCAACGCCCAGGGATCTCAATGCTGATTTCAATGTATTCTTTGGATTGACCATTCCAATCGGGGTAAATGAATGGCCTGAAATGCTTGTAATGGAAATCGTTGATAGCGGAACTTTGACCAAGAAACTTTTATATGAAATTAATATTCCCTTGCCAAATAGGTGGGCAGGTTTATTTATAATGAAATAAAATGGATGGATGCAATATGCAATTTTCAAGATATATAAATAAATGCACGAGCTGATAAGTATTTATTATGTTTTGCAGCAAAACTTCCATTGATCGATGTCACATGCAGAAAATGGAGTTTTTCTCTGAAGAGATTGTGAAAACGAGCAGCTCTGGAGTAGGAAGTGGAATGGAATTTGAAATACTAGGAAATGTATGCATTTTAATTTTCAATGTAGCCAAATGAATTTCGAAATAACAATTCTTTGCTAAAAAGGACAATTGACTGGGGTTTGCCCCAGTCAAAGGCAATTTAAAGGAGAATTGCCACTTTGCTGTTTTGAATTGGGATCTTTGACTCTGACTGGGATTTGCATTAAAATACAATTGAAATTACTAATTTATGTGCAGAAAAAGGAAACAGGATATACTTCTGGATTTGTCACAGTCAGATTAGGATGGTCAACCGATAAAGAAGGAAACGTACATTGCCCAAAAGGGTTTGAACAGATTTATGAGAAAGATGCAATCGACACGACACCAAAACATGTCATCCGCAGCGGAGGAAATGTGCAAAAATGGTCTGAAAATGCTCAAGTTGATCCAAATGATCCTCAAAATGCTCGCTGGCTTGATTTAGCTGTTGTAAGACTTTAACTGCTTTTTATACGAGACAAATGTAAATTATTTTCTTTAATTCTTCCCAATTTTTATATTTTCCCCATTTATATGTAGAAAAATTTAGTACAACCCCAAACAAAAAAGTTAATCCGAGTTTCGCGAGAAGGGAGTGGAGATTCTGCTCAAGATGAGTTCGCCTTGGATAATCTGATGCAAGAATTTGATTTCTGCACCATGGAATCAATAGAATCTTCATTTCGGTTCCGTCTTCTGCAATTACGGGATGAGGAAGTTCCAGAGTTCAAAGGAATTAAAATGGTCGCTCCATTCGAGAAAGATATTCCCCTGGAAGCTTTTGATGTAAGGTTTTTAAAAATAATTAAAAAGTGGTCACTTTGCTACATATGATTGAAATTTCGAATATTTAGGCTTACGAACGCCGTCTTAAGGATGACACAAGAAAACGTCTGGGAGAATCCACTTTAGGAAAAATAGGAAGGAAGCAGCGCTTAATTGACGATGACTCAATTTACGAATCAAATCGCTTAGAAAAAATCCGAGAAATGCGGGTTAGTGTTTTGCAGCTCTTTGAAAATTCCCTGAAGCATATCACTTTCGAAGATATTGTTATTGAAGAACAAATGCCGGATATTGGGTTAGTTAAATATTGGAAATATGTTTTTGTGGAATATACACAGTTTACTTGAGAAAGTTGGAAAATCTTTACAGAATGACATTTATATTTCATACAGGACCCTAGGCCTCAATTTGATGACTCTGTTCCAACCAAGACGACCCTTGAGGCCAACAAGGAAGGAAAGACGGCGGGTTCAAGGCTCTTCTCTAATGGATACAAAAATAAATCTTATTGTGAATATTGTCCGAGCTTTTAATCTTCCTATGCGGAAAGACACGGATGTTGGGCTTTTAAGTAAGCCTAAAAAATGAGATTTATATTTAATATTGCTTTAAAAATTTGCGAAATCTTTCTATTTCTTTCTATTGTATTAATGCAGCCACTGAATCGGTGACGGGGGTCCCTCTAATTAAAAAGCGGAATGAAAGAAATGGGGGAAACTACTCGACGGTGAAACCCTTTGTTGAAATTTGGTTCCAGAGAAATGTGTGTCGGACGACTACGGCTTTAGGATCAAATCCAACGTGGAATCAAGAATTGCAGCTGGGTTTAACGTATATAACTAAAATAAACATGTTAAAAAACAATGCATTTCGAAAGTAGATTATTTGTGACTGTAAAGATATGAAAATGTATTTTTTTAACTTTCAGAGTGCCGAATGACGACTACTCTCCTTCGAATCTGAGCCGAATGGACGACTACGTTTACCTTCTTGTCTACGACGAGGTGGCAATTAATCTTTTGGAGGACGACCGCCGAAAGGAAACGGATATTCATCAACGGCTCGAAAAAAGATGGCTAGGCTCCATCACCATTCCATTTTCTACATTATTCGCCAATGGTCGTGTGAGTTTAAAAAAAAATTCACTACATAACCTTTGTGAAAATATAATTTTGTACGAAAAATTAAATTAAAAAACACTATTTTAGATTGAAGGAACATTTAAAATCAACTCCCCTCCTATTCTTTTGGGGTATGAAGCGCAAAGAATGGCAACTCACTTCGGAACATCGAATGTTGGCCGAAATACAAACACGGGTGCTACTAATATGCTTGCCCCACGTCAGACCCAAGCTTCGTTTCCTTTTAACAACCAGAAAAACGCTTTTATCACACTTTTCATCACGCTGCAACCTTCAGTCAATCCGTCAAATGTTTTCAAGGTATCTTTATTTCTCCCAAATAATCATGAACCGTTACATTTCGAACCAAACAGCATGATAAATTAGTTTTACAGTTGACATTCAATGGGAAAATGATTTAAAATTCTAGGAGGAGAGCGCTACTGGAGAAACGCCGGATATGATGGCACATGTTAAATCTTGGAAAAATTCTTTCCAGAAAAAGTTCCCAGATCGGTTTGTGAAGCCTTTTGTTATGACACCTGATGGGGATACAGTTCTATGTACGAGATTTTTAAGGCCTATCGAACCTCCTGCAAGCATGATCAACACAGGTATTATATATTTATATATAACACTGATGAAATAGTTTATTTTTTCGACTTTCTAAGTTACATTGTTGTACTTTCTTGTGTAGATCAAACATTGATTACAACTATGGAGGATTTGGCCCACTATGTGTCTTTGTTTCCATCTGTTCGCGATTCCACTCTTGGTATTACCGATTATGGACTCTGGTTTACTTCTGATGTTCGTCTCCTTTTTTAATTATTCCAAATACTTTTACTATCATCATAGACATACAAAGCTACATGCAAATTAATTAATACCTACTCTACCACTTAATTACTATCAAAAATGCATTCCAGGTTTTTGTAATGACTCCCGGCGGAGGTATTGAAGATCACGCAGTTCTTTTGGCTTGTTTCTTCATGTATCTGAATATTCCCTGTTGGATTGTACAAGGAAATGCAATACCTGATGGACCAACAACTTACGTCACAACCTCCTTTAAAGTATTTATATTTCTAATTCATTTGTCATGAAAATTACGGAAGATATTTTGTAATTTTTATGTATATAGGGAATGCCAGATGACTCAAATATTGGGAAGAATATGAAAAATGCAGTTCTGATATGGAATCCATGCAACGGGGAATACTACAACGCAAATGACAATTTTTGTCCCCTTCAGAAAGTTTGGGCTACCATTGGAAAACTTAATGTAGATCATTTTCTTATAGTTACCCTTATTCTGATGATATTACACTTTTGCAATTAAGATTAAGATTATAAACTTGATTTTATTTTAGATATGGGTTAATATTTACGAGGGGGAACGGCCCCACCAATTGGATTGGGATATTGGCAAGTCAAGACATTGGTCTCCATTATTTCCTAAAACGGTTGCTGAAAGCAAAGTACCCAGTCTTCAACCAGGATCTATCAAGTACGTAATTTAAAATATCAAGATCTAAATCGTTAAGCAGTAATCATTAAAACATCAGTAATAATCGATCAATTATCATTTTATCAGGTACAAAACCCCAGACAAAGTACAAGCAAATAGTTTAGCCCAACGAATCGAGCGTCATTTAAAGGAAGTTTTTATGAAATGGAGGAAAACGACAAAGTAAATAATTTTAAAACTATTACTTGAGTTAAAAGTGTCTCATCCCTACTTTCTGTCGTATAATATCCATAAACAAATGTAAATTAATTAGAATTTATGTCTATTTGGTTCCCAGAACGAATTGGAATCGCTACTGCAGTGCAACTCTGCGAAGACTTCTGCCTAAACTAGAGGAAACGAAATCTTGTAAGCAATATGATACAGGAAATGTCGAATCAACGTTAACTATCCAATCAAGCTCCCCTACTAGCGTTGGAGATGAGCATCTCATGGAACTGCGAGAAGTTATGGCATCCTATCAAGTAAGTCCTTAAAATACAATAAAATATGCCTAACAGGCCCCGTATCATAAATGTCCAGTATTACTGGAGTCAAATTAGAGTAATTCGGAGTCTGCCAATAATTTTTCCCCTTTTATCTCATTCATATAATCTACATCTAAATTTTTTAACAGATAACTGGCTTTCCGCTGCAACAAGCCTACGTTAATATGGAATCTATCACTGAAACAGTTTTCGCCACAGGAGTTCACACTATTGACACCCCTGATGTCGAATTTGCCGTAGCAGCATATGCCAAAGCGTATCCATCCAGCATTTACTCAGTCTGGATCTATGTTGCTGCATTGCACAGGAGAAAATAATTAGCCTGCGTAAATGCATTTAAAAACTACACGTGTTCGTAGTATTTATAATGTTATTACAATTAATTTTGCTTAATGTACTACAATATACACTTAATAGGCAAATAATATTTTTAAATGCACTGTAAAGGTTTATTCAATGTATTTTATATGTATAACATATTATTATTATGTAGTAAATCATTACTGTATTGTATTTAATAACCTAATTATCTGTTCTACAAGAGTTCAATTTCAACATTTCATTATTTAATTTAGGTATTACAATTTACAAAACAAACGAACAACAAACCCTCATAAAAAGCGCACTTGTCTTCTCTTGTCTTCTCACATTCATCAATATTTCACTGTAATATCAAATCATATCTCGCTTTCCTTACTAGCCAGCATTTTATTTTATTGACCTACCTACTGCATATCAACCCCATAGAAAATGACGCGACCCTTATACATTTTAAATGTTTTTAATTCCTATATTTTCCTACACCAACAATTGACAATACAATAGCGTCTTACAAACATTTTACATATATTTAGTATCAGTATATATATGAAATAAAGGATAAATATTAATAATAGTCAAAGTGGACGAAGACGAAAAATGAATTTAATCTACTTCGCATACAATACAATTAATATGAAAATTGACAAGCTACAGCACATTATCATTTTTTATAAATAACTCTTCTACATCCGTAAACGACTTTGGTAATAATAAACAGCCCGTATTATGCACAACACAACTTTTGTTAAATACTATTTATCACTCTCGTGTTATAAATAAGGTAGTACTAAAGGTATTTTGATATGAAAAATGGCGATAAATTGGAAAAAAGAAAAAGCCTGCAAATTGTTGATATTTGCACACTACATGGCATACATTCCCACCCAAATAGCCTAAAAGGGTCCCATTTTACCAAAAGGGTGTTGAATTTAAATATAAAAAAATGGTCAATATACATACATAAAATACCCCTACGCCATTTAACATTTTGGCTTCAAAATTTTCAGAGGTGGGGTAGTAAAATTTTAAATTTAAGTCAACCCACTTTCCCCTTAGGGGGAATAGTCTCTTATTACTATAATAAAAAGGGTGGGAGGGAAGGCATATGTTTTGATAACTGTAAAAAATGGACCTAGCATATCCCCTTTCACATTGTAAGATCTGGTTCAGGTGGATTGGATATAGTTCTACAATTCAATTTTTTGGGGATTTTATTGTTACCTAAATAAATCTTGGTAGGTTTTGTACTGGAAACTAAATAAAATGTTAATTTAAATGTAAATTTAACCAAAAGGAGAGGGAAACTCGCTAATATCTTCTGTTCTGTGGCATGACATTACTATAAGCTGCAACTATATAAAAGGTGCAAGCCGTATTTAACTAATAAAACTCGTATTATTTTTAATTATCCATTTTCCTTCATCTTAATATTAACAGTTATTACGAAAATACTGGAGGACAGGACAGACATTCACAATTGCTGGAATTTCTTTAACTGATTGTAGTATGTGCTTTGTGGATAGAATTACTTATTTAATTTTTGTTGCAAATTCGATTGTGACGGGATTTAATTGGGCCAAAGGTGTTTTGAGGTACACTTACTTCACTGTACTGTATAATAATAATTAACTGTTAATTATTAGCTGACTTGACTACTGAATTGAATACTTAATTAATTATTAACCTAGAATTATTCGACTTGGTTGGATTTTGAGTTGGATGGGCATATAAATAACACAGCACACTGAGAGCCATGTTAACTAAAACTATTTTCATTTAACCATTGTTTGAATTCACTAGACTATTTAATTTAACAAAACCATTTAATACCTATACATAGTAAAGTTGTTCAATACAGTACACTACACAGTTTTTGAGAAATAAACTTAACTACCATTGACATCAAATTCAAAATCTATCGAAATAGTTTACGAACGACGAAAAGCTATTTAATTAGATTATAATTAGGTATGGTATATGGATATTTATAAAGAATGGGAATTACGTTGAAGTCAAGAGGAAAGTTGTTCAATCTGTTTGTTTACTTCGGGGTTAACCCAATAGTTCTGGGTGATGTCGTCTAGATGATTATCAAAATCTATCAGATTTCGGTAGGCCTTGGCTTGGATCAAGGCTGATACTGTGGAAAGGGCTCCGTCTTCATCAGGCAATAAGGTAATTTTCGATTCTTTTCGTTTCAACTTCCCATCACTCAGCTGATACACAGTGAATGGGGCACACTCCAAATTAGAGTTCAGCTGACTGTTATTTACCTACAAAACCAAAAGACAATACTCATTTTAGAATTTTACTTTTTAAAGCTTACTTGAAGCCATCCACATCACATGTTAATGGATTTAAGGAATAATGGGAGGATTTTTACAAGCAAAGTACGAATGTAAAAATATAAAATTCGATTCGAAAAACTTACGATGGCTACAATCAAATTAGGATTCACTTCAGTCAGTTTTTCCGCTATTCGTTGCGCCACAAAATCGGGATTATTGTCATTAAGACTCTGATTAGCTTGATAATATCCGACAATTTCGTACTTATTTCCTTTACAATATTGCTCAATCTGAAAAATACAAAAATAAATTAGTACATTGTTGGCGTTGGTATAATTTGTTTCGGAACGGAAAATATTTGTCGAAGTTCAAAGTTCAAGTTTCCCAATTTTGCACTAAAATGCGCAAATATTTTATATATTTTATTTATTTACAGATCTCTATTTCGAAATTCAAATTCTTCAAGATCAGTAAAACTCTTACTTTCATTATTCATTAGTATTTATTTTTAAAAAAAATGTAAAATCAAAAATAGACCAACCTGTGCGAAGGCAAGTTCCATCATGGGTGTGACATATTTGCACATGTGGATAAGGGGAATGGTGTCGTGAATATTAATTTTATTCAGTGAATTATCCTCATCTTTGGACCTTTTCCGAAGCAGGACTCCGTTGACAGGGTGTTGAGGATATTTGGTCACGTGCAGGATCACTTTGGAGAAAGCTGGAAGGTGAAAAATAACCTCCATTCCTTTAGTGTGGCCGTCCCCTCCCCCAGATGATGTTGATGGTGACGAAGAAGACATTTAACGACTACAACCCAATATTTTAAAGCTGAAAACTTTGGAATGAATTGACTCTTTCCGTGTAAATGGTAAATACAAATGAAGTTTCTTGCTCTTCACGAAAATCTGCTGCATCGGCTCCACTTATCTTCAAAAAGTGGCGCCTCGCCAACCACATAGAAGACGTGTGATAACATTTATCTTCTAATACACTGCGAAGATCTTTAACAGAGAAACAAAGGATACCATGCATTTGCAAATTCTCCAGAGTTTTGTCTTTTCTTTGTTGAACTGGGCTGGAAACTGGAACTGGAAACTAAAGGGAAAATGAAATGCAATTTTGAATTGCAATTTTTCATTTTAATGAAAACTCCGGGTAGGATGGGTCATCATGGGATATCCCCCGGTCTGGAATTAATTAGAAAATTCCTTTTCTAAGATTAATTTTATTATATTTCCGTATGAAACTAGTAACAACTTTGGAAACTTTTACCATGTTACATTTGGAATGGATTTGGAATTAGGGATCATGTACAAAAGACGTCTGCAATTTGGGGGAGGGAGGGGGTAAGCAAAATCAGACGTTTTAGGATGGGGAGGGGGGAGGGGGGTCTGGGAAAACAGAC
>JAQFYC010003244.1:0-21562 GCA_034694165.1 Tomocerus mixtus | reverse complement strand
GTTTATAAGGATATTTATTACAATTGTGCAACATTACACTCACTCGGGCGGGCTGTATATAGTGGCTTGGCAGTTTTAGTCGTTTATTTGTTGAAAGTTATCAGTGTGTCTTTATTTAATATAGTCAGTCAAGAATGATTAATTGCAATTTAACTATCTAATATAAGTAGGTACTTATTGTCGGAATGGTTTAGGTTTCCCTTCCCTTCTGAAATTAATAAAAGATAAATATTAATAATAAGTACACACACGTATTTTTGATACTCTCGATCTTTTATTTCCTTTCTAGACATTTTGTATTAACCAGCAATATTATTAATAGAAATGTCAATTATGAATTTATTTAATATTTATTATTATTTGTGTCAATGGCGTTACATATCAGTGGGCATGACTGACAGTAACATAATAAAACTCATTCATTAAAACGTATTCCATAATGATTGGTAAATGTATCATTGCTCATTTGTTTTCATACTTGCTTTTGCAGTAGAAAGTATGTTTGAAGTTAAAGTAATTAGAATTAGTTATTATTAAAACCAGTACATACAATAATGGTGCACTGAACTGCATGCTACTTTACACTACAGGTTCATCGTTATGTCACGTCAAATGTGATATAATGATATGTTCAAGGTAAATAATCGGTTAGAGTTAGAAGGCATTGACATCCATTGCACTTGTTTTTATGCGCTTTTTCTGCTAAATAGGCTTTACATAATCATTACAAGCAACAGGGTACATCAATTATGAGATAAAATAGCTATTATTGTAACTGTTTAAATTAAACGTTTTTTGCATCCTCGTTTAGCTATACTATTGCTACATATAAATATGAAACAGGGGTCAGTAAGTATATGAATAACTATAGTAAGAGTTAACTACTTAATTTAATATGTTAAGTATGTATAGTAACTAGTTAAGCAAAATTCATTTGTTTGTCAAGAGATCCTTAATTAAATAATTCCTTTCATATTTAAGAGGTATTACCTAACCTTACCTAAATAATTGATAATACTTGACTTACAGTCAACATTATTTGATGTTAATTTGGATTGACGATCATGCAACACTTACACAAGGTTTGTGGCTATTTATAATAGTTGTAATTTAGTGACGGGGATGGAAGAGAATTTGTATGCAAAATAGTCTATCTTTTGCCAATAATAGCCTACTATGTGTACTATAATTATATGGTGCATATATTTGTATCTACTATGAGACGGTATATAATATACTATGGGAGTACCGACCTCCGGCATCGGCACGTTAAATAACGCAGTCCCTCCTTGACCTTTTCTCTACATATCAGTAGGTACAGGTTTAGATAATATTTATGAGCTCCTGTTCCTAGATCATGGCGACGCAATTCTGATTCTGGGGAACTGCGAGCACGAACTACCAACAAATTAGTTTATAATTTGTTATTGACTTCAGGTGGTAGTAGTAGGTAATAATAAAGTCATTGCTAGGTATGCAGTGATGAAGCTTTGTTAAACAAATAAAATAATCTATATAACTATAACTATAACCCATGCCACACATTGCTCCAGGGAAAGCATTTACCTTTTAAAATTCAATTTCTAATTTCAACGAAAATGCAATCATGCATTCAGCATTACAGCATAGGCAATTGTAGCCAAAACGCACTGAAATGCTAGAAACTACTTGTGAATTATCAGTAAAAGGCTATTATAGAAGCTATTGTGCTCATTAGTAATGTGCAAATAGGTAGTCCCGATGCCAATTCTCAAAGATCTTTCATCCATTGGTAATTATTAATTAGTTATGCACATATACATACATATACATGGTAGTAGTGCGATTTTCCCTATTTATATAACTAGCATACAGAATACCTTGTGTGAGTTAATTGTGTGTATACATAGTTTATGTTTACCGTTATTATGATTTGAGAAAAATAAAATAACTTGAATTAATTTACGTAGTTCACAGAACTCATTCGGACATCGAATTAATTGATGTTGAATTGTGGACTTCGCGTTTGTAAACCAAATTCTGTATGTCATCCCTTAATTGCTATATTTTCCTTAATTAGTTTAGTTTAGTTCAGCTTTATTCAAATGACAAAAATGGTCATTCAATTACACGAATCAAAATCAGTGACTAGCGCAAGCACCAGGCACCTTGAGAATTAGATTAAAATACTTAATGCGTATTAATAAGCTAATTACTTCTACGTGCTACACAGGGCTTTCGGTTTGTGTAGATTAATACCCTTTTTTCTTTACATAGTTTTTTAATCTAAGACTTGAATAAAAATTATATACATAATACGTACATAAAAGCATGGCAGTTATGTAAAATCGCATAACTATTTATTTACGTACATTCACGGTACAAAAACATTTATATGAGACAAATACCGCTTTGGAAATGTTGAAATTGAAACTTTAGTTGGAAATTACCATTTCAGAAATTGTATCAAAATCCTCTGATAAAGGATAATATTATTTTTGTGACAATGACGCATCTATTCTACTACATACATTCAATTCTACATCAACTTTGCGTCTGTTTCGTATATAAGTCTACTCTATTTTTGCTTTTATTTCTATACATCGGAGATGTTGAGGAAATGCTTTTGTGATATGCATTGTTTTATATGAAAAATTTGAACATGCAAGATTTTTAGACCATGTCGTAGTAATATCTACAGTGCACTCTCATGTATACTTAGATATGATTTAGATCCCAACTTTTAATTTTTTCCTTATTTTTGACCTTTGCTGAGTCACTAGCACTACACTAGGTGATATGAAGATGAACAATATAAACAGTCTAGTTGCAATTACAGGTTTAAACAAAAGCCTTTAAGCCAAGCCGGGCCAATCTGTAGAATATTATTATTATTACTCACTTAGGTAGGAAGGCAAGGAAGGTATACAGAGCTCACCCAAGATATAAATTGCTTACCAAAACTAAAGAAAACAAACTGAACTTGTGCTTGGAAGGGAATTGATCTTGAGGATTCTTGGCATACATTGTATTAATAGTATACATGTCTTAGACGCGGAGGGCACCAAGCATAAGTTTACACTTGTAGTAAATGTTCATTCATTTATTGGAGGAAACTAATTAGGTTACCAATATGCAATTTTAACTTACTCCATATAGATAGGCTAATGTTGGGTAGAATTATAAATGCTGACATAAGTTAAGTGTTCAGTTTTGGAAACCTGCTTCAGTATTTGAGAAACTTGGGTAAGCGAGGGCAAGACTGATCGTGAGTGAGTAAAAGTCTAAGTATCGCCCGCTGGGAGCCATTTACAATCACAATAGCAATTTTCCATGGACTGTTAGTGCACTACCATCAGTTACATCACATCACATGCATACGCACGCAGACAGTAGTCTCTACAATGTCAACACGAAACAATTATGACAAGACATGAGACGACGACCTGTCTGACGTGTGAGAGATACCAAACCATACCACTAAACATGACACTCACGTCACTTCATCATTCGAGAACCCTAGAACTTTCTAAAGAAATATCTATTTCAGAATAAGCAAAGCACCTACCTATATACTTATCGTTAGCGAGAAAGTTAGTGTACAGCGGATATTTCTAAATGTATATTTTCTTGAAATATATGTACATGTATTGTCTAGTATGCATTTGCACAAGCTACTACTTATCAAATCATCTTATGATGAAGCATACGACGTTCTTGTGACTATGAAGAAGGCTGTTGTGGGAAACTGAATTAATGGAAGATCACTAACATACCATTTTATTTACTGGTGTTAGTAAGTCTTCCAAAATTAAAATCAGTATACCTATATAAGCGACAAGACCGCAATTAGGGTAGATCTAAAGGTTAAAGATCTGTTATTCACCCTTCAGCAAAAAAGTTAGGTCCTTGACAACTATGGAGAACAGATCATATTTGCACGAGAGACACATACGTTTAGGATATAATATGTCCACCACCATTATTAAGTCATTGTGAAGCAAAATACTTCACTGTATGTGTCTGTCTGTGAGCACTGCACTGTTCAAAGAACTTGTAATACCATACCTATGTATATTGCATAATATAGTTATAATGTAATATCTATTCATACTTCTATGGCACTGTCACTTTAGAACCGTTTTTGAATTTCATAGTTGATAGAGTATAACTAACAAAGAACTGATTAGTTTTTGGGTCAAATGGGCCACACTCCCGAGTTATGACCAGGAACAGCAAATTTTTAAATAGCAACATATCCCAAGTGGGGTATCGTTGGAAAGTTAAGAGTTTGTAGGAGCTCAAAAATGATTCTCTAATTAAACCCAAATCTGGGACAATTTGAGATTTTATGATAATTCAATGCTAAATAACTATAATAATATGTCAGTTTAACTATTAATTGTCATCAACGAATAACGAAATTGGTACTTTAGTGACAATTTTCAAAACAATCAGTTGGTTACCTCGATTTAGCAATGGTTTATTATGTAAGATCTAAATGAGTTCGCTCCACCGCCTGCCCTGCACTGTAGCCCTTTTGTTCTATCGTATTTATTTGATTAGGTATAGAACTATAATATTGGAATGGAAGGTAAGGTGTATTATACCCTTTCCTTTATATAAGAACCAAAATCATGTTGTACTATACCACTATTATCTGTATGAGTGCTTTAGAAGGAAACTATAAAACCAGAACTTGCTAAAGATCAAAAGAACACTAGTTTTCATTCCATCTGTATTCTAAGTTAGTATGTAATTAGTTTGAGCCCAATTGAGCATTAGATATGACTAGTTCACCGTTGATCATTAACTACATCTTTCTTCCCACTTGTTGGTTGATGGTCCTTTCTATGCATAATGATATTGATGTTTTAGCATTTGTATATAGGTATGTCACATTTTATTATGTACATAATATGGGAAATAGTCACATTTCCATTAATCGCTATTGCCATAATCGGCACAGGAATTCAAAGCGACCAGTTTTGTAGGGCCATACTAATAATAGATCTATAAACGCATGAAAATATATTTCATTAATTAGCTATGATTTACCATATAATGGGTAGTCTATTGATTATGACTTAACCCTTTACGGAACGCTACCCAATGCTAATAATCCAGACACCAAAAAATTGCTTTACTTATGTATAATTAGATTTTTATAATAAGGTTCTATGTTGAACTTCTAGTTATACTATCTGAATTTTCTAGATAATTTATAGTTGCGCACAGTATTTCCGTTGGTATTACAAAAGCAATTAGGTATCTGAAACTTGGATTTACAATTGCTCTTTTCTGAGATAAATATATGCCCATACGATATAGTACACGTTTTACTTCAAGTGAATTTTCATGATAAGAAGGCATATTATAATCCAACAGTGTGTGCATGTAAATTATTGTGCATTTCACAAGTACTGATAGAAAAACTATAATACTCTCTTTGTAGTCTGGAAGTTTAATTATAGTACTCGTTGATGTGCAATATTTCAAAAAAAGTTTAAAAATTATTTACTATGTATATAACGTACTTCACTCTTGACCTGGAGCATCTAATTGTATGTAGTCACAACATGGCTGCTTATCTTCCCGGCCAACCTTAGCCCTTATTGTTCCACAGTTTAGTCATCTGGCTTCTTCTTTACCTCATACTTCATATTGTTTCTATGTTTTATTGTGTACCTAATATGGTGTCGGCGATGTTGCATACATAATGTATTGTATTATGTTTTGTTAGGTAATATTGCTCACCGGTGTAACCTACGCCTACGATTACGCATTTTTTTGATTTTACACAATCTTCCTAAGGAAGATATGAATTTTAATGTTGCGAATTTGCGAATCTTGGACCTTTCTTAGCATTTAGCATTCCCAAGTTCCAAATAATTAACTAATAAGAACAGTAACAAATTAGTTGGAAATGTAGAAAGGTGTAACACAGGTTGATTGAAGTTGAAACTTTCTAGGAGTATCGACGTTTCAACTTCAACCCACCTGTGTTGCATAACTACCGCATTTTTACATTTCCAAGTAATTAACTAATAAGAACAGTAACAAATTAGTTGGAAATGTAGAAAAGTGTAACACAGGTTGGTTGAAGTTGAAACTTCTAGAACTATCGACGTTTCAACTTCAACACACCTGTGTTGCTTGTTGCATAACTAATAAGAAATGTAGTAAATTAGTTGGAAATGCAAAAGTGCGGTAGTTATGCAACACAGGTGTGTGTAAGTTGTTTCTAGAAGTATTGACGAAACAGCAATGTGTAGGTTATTGTACAGTAAAAGTATCTGCTACACTATTATTTTATTCCAAGCAATTTTACAATAGAAAACGCTTATTAGTATTGGTAACTAATTCTGAGTTGTGGCATGGAATATTGTTTGTAGTACAAACAGCAACTACAGCCAACATGGCCACAGTTAACTTTAGGGAGAGGAGAGGAGTACCTGGTAGTACATACATATACATATAAGAACTATACTGCTCCAGTGTAACAGCAAAAATGATGCATACAGAGAATGATAATATGGACAATGTGGAGACATGGCGTTAGTGTTAACATGTTTGTTTATATTTAGCTTGAGCTAGCGATGTTATAGTTGCTACTTGCTACATCTCTCCATAATCCATGGCATGGCTTAAGAGTTCACAGTCAAAAGACTGGAACTTTTCTTTCAACTTTCTTTGAATAATGTTTGAAGTCTCTTTTATAAATATTTTCGTTTGAGTTTCACTGAAAATCATCTCTTGAGAGCTTACATTTAGGCTTAGAAAAGATTACGTTACACAAATGTAAGTTATCAATACAGATGTGGCCGCTAAATATTAGTTCATAGAATAGCGACAGTTGGTAAGTTGGTATGCCTAACTGTTAGTGGGATACCAGAGTTCTAGTACATTTTGCACATCTTAGCGTTGGTATTATTATTGGAATTTCGCACAGATTGAAATTGGTCTATAAGCTGTCCAGGATGAATTTCTTTAAGCTTGACACAGGTAAAGGCTAACTAACATACTTCCACCGGTGTGTGTCTGGTAACTATATTCCTTACGTCATCATAAGTGTTCTACGTACTTCTTCAGTGTCGATACACTATAGACATAGACTAGTATCTCGCCACTCTTTTGCACTAACCGATTTACCTGGATGTCTTATGTGTTTGTCTCACTTGTGAAAACATGTATATATGTAGTTTATTCGTGCAAAGAGAAAGTGTGTCGTGTTAACGCTTATGCACAATTTCCATGTAATACTTATTGTACTATGATATTCTTTGATAAAGATCTAAACTTGGTAAATGTTTTAAAACATGCATTGTTGCTTATCTCCATTTTAGGTATTTGCAAGATTGCCAAATGCAAATGCATAATATACACTTCTGTAATTCTGTGATGCTAATTTTTTAAATTGCTTTTTCAGCGGATAAGTACCATGTCATCGAACATTGGAAGCTGGACTGCAATGATTGTCCTGTCGAAACAGGTTGCAGGGACCATGACATAGGAAACAACACAACTATTAAGTTGTGTTATTGCATGTATGACAACACACCTTTACTGAAAGGAGAAGAATGCAAACGTATTATTGGTATGTTATTTATATTTAGTTGAATAATTGCTTCTTAATAAGTATTAGGTACCCCAAGGGTACCAAAGCTTACATGAAATTATATAGAACTATCTGCAGCGTCTAGTAATTTTGTATCCTATTTCTACTATTTATTATGCTGTATGTATTTTGTGTCATTGTGTTATATACCTATCTTATCTGCCTATCATTATCGGGATATAATTATTAATTTAATTGTCTATTAATTTACAGTCACAGGTGTACACAAAAGTCGTTCAAATCCCCGTAATCAAATCCCCGTAAATGTAAGTGAACATTAAAGAAGACACAGATAAATAATAATTATAACTTAATTATTACTTACAGTATGACTGTTGAATATCCGTACACATTCATTTACTTACGTTTGTATGGTATGGGCTTACTTCAGGCTTTCACTTATGAGTGCATATATTGGAGCTGCATGTACTATAGTACCTTTCATTAGCATACGCATATTCATACGTTCGAAGCATCATTATTTAATGCTCAATGTGGCCCGCCCTTTCTGGGGCATTACATAAGGCTAATTGAAAATTGAATATCAAAAAAGTAATGTCGCGATTGAACTCTTCGACGATTTTTTAAATTGACATTTGTCCATTAAGCTGACAATTTCTGCTCTTTCGTCTGATTTTCCATAAAGAGATATGAAAAGAGAAAGTTATGCACCATGTTAAATGACTATGTGGATATTTAACGGACACACTGTATTACTTACGAAATAAATAAGTTGGAGCTTAGAGAAAGTGTTGTCTAGATTTGCCACGCTGCTAACACATTTTAAAGTAGTTATATGAAAATAATTTGATAAATTGTATTTCATGGTTATAATAAGTCTTTTATTCTTGTTTAGGTACCAAATAGTGGAAAGGATAAGGATCCTATTTCTCTAAGTGGAAATCAGGAAATACTTTCACCTCTTACGATAGGTGTGGTTACATTGGTTGCTTTATCATTGATCTCTCTTGTACTCGGTGCTGTTTGTTATGCAAAGCGAAAATCTCTGAAGCGACTAGTGCAGCTTAAAAGCCATGGATCTTCCGTAAGTGGTCTTTTTTCAGCATAACAAAGTGTGCATAATATATTATACTGCATATTATTTCCCTAGTGCATCATTCTATTTATTTATCGTGCCACGCTTAAAATTGCTTGTTGGTACTAGTTGTATTTGTATATATGGCATTTTAAATGGAGCAAGTATAAATTAATGTTGGCTGTATGCCTCACAGGTATTGTGCACGGCATGGCAGTGCTTTTAAGTTAAGTACCTAGCTTGTTATTAACCGGTATCCTTGAAACCAGTTGATAACTTAACACTCAGATAAGTAGAAAATAATTAAGTGCTCCATCATTATCAGTGTAGTAGTGCTAGTACATTCCATGCAACACTATTGCTCATCTAATGACACCATACATATTCAGCAGCTTAGAAATAATTGGTATACATAGGTAAATACATTTTGCAACAACCATGAGTCACGGCAGAATACTAAGGAAGGTAAGTTAAGGGGATATAATGCGATTATATCCCCACAGTGAGATTCTGTCCCTAGAAATACCTGTGCATTGTACTTAATATTTTCCTCGAATGCTACCGAACAGTAATTTGCACAATCTATTGAACAATATGTAGGTATACATGCGCTGATATTAAAGTACTACACGACATGTCTGATTAGAAACCCATACACATTGTGAAAGAGGTCAAGCGGCACACGAAATTCGGCGTAAGTAGATACTTCCATGTACAACTACATATTATATCTACGTAATGTTATTTACTTTCACTTACCTTATGTAATTTCACAGCGGATTTTATCTCGCGTGTACTTTATAGCTCTTTGAAGCATATCTCGCACGCAGTTGCGCTTAATTTTTTAATATTATTATAACATCGTAAAAATTGACCTAGGTACAGTACTTATGTATATCCGTTCATTGCCCCCAGTTGGAGGCGGAGATAATATTGTCAATCATAGGTGAAAATGGCCTGTACCAGTTATTCATAATTCATCGGAATGAGTTTCGTAATGAATGGGAATTATGTACCTATTAAATATATCATTTCCGTTTTCGCAGAAAGTTATGTGAAAAAGATTATATAATCAGAGTCATAGGTTGGAATACAAATACAATTGTTAACCTTAGCCTTAGCGAATGAACTATGCAAATCGCGTACTGCAGCGTTGTATTTAGTGTGTTAGGTATGTTGTATAAGTCCTGGTCATAATAGTTAATGGACAGTTCTAAAGAATACATAGCATAATTCATAGTAATGACTGCACAAGGCAGCTAACTTCCATTACTTAACGTTAGAGAAAGTGATCACTAATGGTCATATGAATTTTATACAGATATGTTTAGTTATCAGTTATTTATGTGCATGTTTATTAAATACCATGCTCATGTTGCATAGGTAAGTTATAAGCAAATTAGCCCTGTGTTATGTTGAGGTGCATTTATTGTAGTAGAAAGTCAATTAAAGAATCCATGGAGCATTTTGCAATGTCCTACTTATAATGCTCTGGTCCTATAGTAAATGCATAAAACTGCAAAGGAGATTTATCCCACAATGCCCATTTCTGAAATTATCTACATAGTAGTCACCTGCACATGTGTGTGTGTCTCAGAGTGAAGAATTATTTAGAATCAGTTATAGCAGCAAAATAAACAAAATAATATAGTAGTATAGTATATAGGTATACATACATAAATAAATGCCATGCAGATACAGATTATATTCCTGGTTTTGTTTACCCTGCATCTCTACTAGTATTACGATACGATGGCACACTAATAATTACGTGCAAGTACCTATATAACTAAAATTCTTATGTTGTACAATATGTGACAGGTAAAAGTAGTGCTTGCTTTGTGTATTGAACTTTTGCGGTCGTATAAATACGTGCTTTGTTGTTAATTGGAATAGATACGATTTGTTGTTTAATTAGCGGTTTACAATTTAATATCAGATGGTGGACTTGAAGACGTATGGCCCAGGCCCTGGAAGACTCCTGCCAGATCGATTTATAAACAATCCTACATACGAGTCTAGTGTTTTGACGGAGCTCTCTGTTCCTATTTTCTCCTCTGACGACATCAAGGTTTTGACGCAGATTGGACAGGGCTGCTATGGGAAGGTTTTCAAAGGTTTGAAATTGAACTACTTACTATATATATTGCTTTGCTTATAATGCATTATATACAATTTTATTTACTAGTACATAGAAGATGGATTTTTAGCCCACTGTTTGTCAGCCTCAAAGACTTTACAGACACATGCAACTCTATGATAGCACTACCTCGAGCACAGTATGCTGACCATGCGGCAGTAAAACGTGTATTTAAAATAATAGGTGCATACATAAGGCTTTTGTGTGGGCTGACATGTCATTGTTGCTCCAAAGGAGTAAGGCTGAAATGTCCGTTGGGCTGAGACTCCA
Organism: Tomocerus mixtus; assembly: GCA_034694165.1. Lineage (NCBI taxonomy): Eukaryota > Metazoa > Arthropoda > Collembola > Entomobryomorpha > Tomoceridae > Tomocerus > Tomocerus mixtus. The sequence continues at coordinate 10,519 of JAQFYC010003244.1, read as the reverse complement.
GGTTTCCTCCATAGAAGCTCTTCCTACGAGAATTACGCACAAAGCGTACAAAAATAATTATAAATTCATGATACTTATTATTATGATTTCACTTAGATCTTGCTATCCATGCATGAAGGAACAATGTTTATCTGAAATCCTTTAGTTCTGTGATATTTATCTGGAGATACAGGATACTTGAGAGTTTCATTCTTTTGTAGTTTCGCATTACGTCGTTTTCAGGACAATAAAATCTTGTTAGTTTCAATTCAATACTTCATACGTAGGTAGTTCCAATTCCTCTTCCAACCAAAAGACAATTTGCTATAGAGAAGAACAACAAAGTATCTTTTACCATTTTCTAGAAGCTAATTAGAAGAAACTGAGATATACAAGTGGCAGCTTGTTACAAACTTACACAAATATGTAATATTATGTATCTATCTATAAATAGTCTTAAGATAGTCTATACGGGGGTACATACCTAGTAGAATGTATGGGAGCAACTGCTTTCGCCGTGTAATTTCTGTGAGATTACTTTTTAAATATTTTGACAACGACAATCAAACTTCTTATAGATGTATTTATGTGCTCGTAACTAACTACAAACAAATAAACCAAACAATATAGTCGAACGCAAGTCGGAGATGCTTTTGGTCGGTCGTGTGATGTATATGTTACCGGTAAATTCCCTAATAAGTCATTACCGGCAATGCCTAGACAATAACGTTAATGTTCCCAAAATTGCAGTTTTTGGGTCAAAATATTGTTAAGACAAATTAGTAAATATTGAATTTACTAGTAACTGGTAACGCCTAGACATTACTGGGAATGGCTTATTAACTTATTACCGGTTCTCCCGGTAACACATATATACTGCATACCTAACTTGTATTATAGCTAAACACAAAAATCTTAAATACATCAGCAATTCCTGGTAATAGATAATTGGTACAAGTACATTTGTTAAGCACATACATGCCTTATAGCTCCTGCGTATATTATTCAGAATAAGAACCAAAACATATTGCCAAACTTTGTTTTGTTGACACACAATGCATTATAAATCATCATTATACTTAATATTCCATAGTAATATTGCCATTGCTTACAAAAACAACAGTGAGTTTTTCTTTTTCTTTTAAGTTTCAGCTAAACTTCATCAGTCCTAGTACTAAATAGTATTGTAGATCCCTCGGAGGATTTTTGTAACTTTTCTCACAAAAATATGGCCACGAAATTATTATTCACCCATTGTAAATAGTTGCCTCCTAGGAGAGCTAATTGAGTAATCGTAGTGCTTTATCCAAATATAGCCCTACCCCTACACAGTGTAGAGTGAATAATAAATGCCAGCGATAATTTCCCTCTTCGAATAGATCCCCACGGGAGAGGTAATTATCGGAACTTCAATACGTGCAAAATGACCATGAAATTATAATCCCCCTGGGGAACAATACCGAATTTTGCGGAAATGTATATTGCATAAGTATTACATACATTGCATATTGTATATAAGCATTGCTTATGTAGGTACGGATATATCTAAATACTTTGCTACTACGTTGTACGTAGCATACTTGAATTTCTATGTGCGTTACTTCTACTTGACTTGTCAATATAACGCAAGTGTACACTGGAATTGGATTGTTTCAAGCTGAGCATTATTCAAGTTCTAAGTAAATATTTTTGTTCATAAATAAATGCAAACTATACATATAATATATAAGTAGGTACATACCAAAATAGATTTTGTTTTTATTGCGTTTTACAGAGACTCGTCTGTAAATATGTATCTATATAATCGTAAAAATGTATGATTGCATACATATACAAAACAACCAGTTTTAGGTAGCATATTATTTTTAAAAAATGCATGCAAGCAAATGTATTGTGTATATAATAGCTGATAGCAAAATTATTTGCATTATTTTGCATTACGTGCTGCAGTGTAAACATTTGGTATACAATACTATATATACTTACTTTTAATTTACTTTTACTTAAGTATTTAACTTAGAACGTTAGTAGGATAGGACACTTACGAAAATTACGTATTAATACTCATTTTAGGCAACACACGTGTAGCAGGTAATCATCAAAATCAATCATTAAAGTTAATGCCCAGACAATAAGCAAAATTTTCCCCAAGTTGCGGCTTTTGGTCATAAATAGGTATTGAAATTAAATCCCCTAATATTAAAACTCCCAGCAACCAACTGGGATTCCAAAATGAGTCCCTCAATAATCTATAATGTAAATACCCATTTTATAGGCATTTATATTTGAAAATTTAACCCCCATGCTTCACACATCAACTTAAGAACATGCATGCATAATGGACATTGACAATGACAATTTTATCACAGGGGAACTGAATGGAAAGTACATTGCTGTGAAAATGGTAAAAAATGAGCACTCCGAGGAAGCAACTAAAGAAGTGGAAACAATGGTGGCGTTCAATCATCCAAATATTTTACAACTTATAGGGATCGGCAAAAGTTTGGGTAAGTCTCTAATAATTTTTTTTTGATATTCTTAAGTTAAGAAAAGTTGCAAATAATTCTATTATACTATATTTAATATTATAAAAGTGCACATTGCTTACAAAAACAACCTTAAGTTTTTCATTAGAGCTAAACTAGTCCTAAGTACTGTAGATCCCCCGGAGGACATTTGCTAGTGAATCATACCTACCTAGTACCTATACCTATTATGCCTACCATATTTTTTGCTTAGATCCTATTTAGTACATGTAACTAATCGTTACTTCAGGGTGACCTAAGAAACTTACATTATGGAAATTATTTATTGTTATTCAATTACCTAACAATTAGGTACCAAGTACTATAAATCTTTGTCAAATGCCAACATAATGAAGACAATGTCTATCATAATTTCAGCAGCCCTTGTTTTACAAAGAATCCATACCCAATCAAAAGTTACATATGAGTTGAGTGACATCTAATTATCTATTTAACTTGAATCTTATTGTTAGTAAAGCTTTTGCAAACTAATTTGAATAAAACTATCATTGTTCCAGGTATCCCTACTCCATGCTCATGAGGCATGCAATGCAGGCCATGTATACTATATAGTTAAATTGTTATTTCAATCTACTATAATATAGACCATCAAAGTACATTTACACTTTATTTGACAATTTGGCAAATTATTAGGCATATCACATAAGTAAGGATTCTCTTTGTCAGCACAATTATCTGCTTCGGCATGTAGAATTTATAATTGACTGATTTCTTCATCTTTGCATCAAATTAAGCTAGCCTAATGAACAAAAGGCTTCCATACTGAGATACATAACTTTCACAAAATAACCTTACTGTAATAATATACATACATACACACTGCGATTACTGATTATTCAATAACATTAGTACGTGCGTGCATGTATACCAAGATAAAAGGGTATGTCAGGTACTTTGGAATACCCTTTTAAGCTAGATAATTTCCATGTTCCAAGATTATGCTATGCTGTGTCTGTCCGTTCGTCTGGTTGCGGTATAACTCAAAAAATAGCTTGAGATATCGACTTCAAATTTTCAGGATAGCCTATAGGGTTCCTCCGGTTACACCAAATGAAAAATGGGGGCAATAGGCCCCATCCCCTCGGAGATATGACCCTGCATCCTTAAGTTTTTAAATTGCAGCATATGGCAAATGACGTATCGATGGATAGCTTATGACCTCAGGAACCAACCATATAACAGTTTCATACACCGGCCTCGTCCCCTAAAACTTATTACCACGCCATTTTTAAATTGCTACGTATGGCAAGTGGGGTTTCGTTGAAAAGCAGTTGATATCGGATAAGCAATGCAATTATTTTTTTCCCTTTTCTACAACGTTTACCACGGTTTATTAGGCTTAGTTCCATTTATTCAGCATTTATTCTGTATCGGCACGATACAGTATGGGAATGCCAATGACGTCTGTCAGAAAGTAAGTAAGGAGTTCCACGCTCTAACTTTCAAATGCGTCAACTTTTTTAAATTCTGTTTTCAGAATTCGAAATGGGAGGTCAAAAGTATCTTGGTATGTAAAATTGGATCAGATTGGCCACACCCCCATGGAGTTGTGGCCACGACCACTTATTTTTTAAATGCAAACATATGGCAAGTGGGGTATTGTTTTAAAGGTACTGCCACAAGGAATCCAAATATGAATCTCAATTTACCCCGTACATGGGGCAATGTGAGGTTTTGTGGAAATTTTGTGCTAAATGTATCTAATATGCCATTTAAACTATATTTATCAACAAAACCCGTCCACTGCGCATGTCCGCTGCTTTCACTGATTACGTCAGTTTACTGCCGATACAGTTGGACACCCATTGCCATGGTTTATTACTTTATGTGCAATATGTGACTGTGACTGCATTTTGATAGCTAGCTGGCTTTGTTTGGTAACCAAAATTGAAACTTTGATGTCCACGCGTTGAATAAAAACTATACCCTAATTAGTAGAAATTAGGTTTTCAATCATTATAAGAAAGAGTGGCTTTAAAATTTTTACTACTAAAGAAAGGCGAAAGTGGTACGAGGCAAAATGTAGAAGAATATTGCACCATTTAGTTAGCAGATTCAAAACTGCTTTCTCTATTTACGTAAGCTCTGGTATATTTGTTGATTTCAATTCATGTTTTGCTTCCAACCTACCAAAAGGCGCAGCAAATTAGTGATCGAGAGTATATTTTGAATTGTATTCCTGTACTAATATTATGTATCCATGTGATTTTATAGAAAAGGAATGTCCTTGGCTATTGTTTGAATTCATGGAGCACGGGGATTTAGCTGGAGTCCTGAGAAATTCTTCGGCCACCCAATCGTATGTAGCTGGATCTCAAGGAAAAGCTGACGGCGACACTGGAGACAATAAAAAGCTTTCTCTCACACTCGTAAGATTTCCTTTTTCTTTTTTCCAACTGTATAAGTAGTTGATACACAAATTCCATCCATGACGTGAATGCAAGATTGACTTAATGCAGAGTGTGCTACAATTCATTGCATTCACATGAATACTATATCATAATTACAATAATGCAAAGAAACAGACTTTATGCTTTACTTAGACTACATAAAATTGTACTTATCTCCCAAAAGTAAAAGTAACATACTACTGCACATCTTTGGTATTAAACTAGTTAGTATATATCATCACTAAATAGCAATTATAGCGTTAGCACACGGCGCACTTACTAATTTGTATATATACTACATACCATATTAAGCCATATGGCATAGTAATTGTCTAGCCCCATACTCCCCATGCACAATGTGTCCATCATGTATACATACACAACTGACCACGTAGTATATTGCGTGTTTTGTCGATGTACAAGCTAGTGGAATGACTCAAAAAAAGATGATAGTATATCTATGTAAAATTACTCGTACTACATGCATTTTAAATATTAATTTCAGGAGTCTCTAATGGACATGTCTTATCAAATTGGAGAAGGAATGAAATACCTTTCATCCCAACATTTCGTTCACCGTGATTTGGCTGCCCGCAACTGTCTGGTTTCAAGTTTGGGAATGGTGAAAATTTCGGACTTCGGATTGTCTCGAGATGTATACACGTGTGACTACTACAAGGTACATTGATTTCATTTATAGTTTTAGAATAGCACAGAACGCATCACACGTTACCCCATTTTCGTCGTTGTTACATTTTACATAGATATCGAACATTGTGCCAAAATCAATATAAATGAAGAGTTAATATCCATATCCTCTACCTGGTTGGTGCCCACAGGGAAACTAACTAAATTATGCTTTATGATGTAGGTAGTTATTTTTATCCTATTTCTTAGCTTAATAAATTGACTTTAAGTCCAGTTGTATGCAATCTGTTTCCTAAAGACTGGGTTTATTGCAATATACTCTATATACTACTTGAAAGAAAGTAGTAATAGATATTATACGTGACAAAAATGAATTCAAAAGAATAATGAACACAAAATGTATGTATTGAGTTATGTTGGTAGATATGTCCATGAGTCCAGTCTTCACGTAACTAACTTCTCCATGATTCTTTATCTTTTGAATTGGTCTGGAGGTATATGAAGAGCATAATATGCTCTAGTAGCTCTAGTAGTCTTATAACTTTATGTAGAAAAGGCATAATTAAGTAAAGGGCATTATGTCTCATAGCTATTTAATTTACATGATATTTCATAGCATAATTCTCCGTTTACATATAATCTTCAAAGACAGGTAGGGTAATGTAGGGATGAAGATATGTTCATAAGGACAAAACTAAAGAGGGGTACTAGTTTTGTCCTTAAGTGATACTAGTATATATTGCTGTCTGGTATCCCTGATTGATTTGGTGGTTTCGTCCAATTAGTCAGGAACCTTGCACTTACGTAGAATTGCTAAGTATGAATTAGCAGATGGAAAATTTAAACCAATCGACCGAATACTCCATTGCACAAAGCTAAGTTAATCATGGGGAAGGAACTTATTTCCAGCAAAACACAATCCAACTAATGATTTATTCAGTAACCCGTGCAGGGTATTCCTATCTGTCGGATACGTTTACAGCAGACTACATTTGGATGATGGTGGGGTAAATATACTTGTTGAAGTTCTGAAATTAGCCAAACCTGTGGTAAACTATAAAAAGGCAAATAGTATAACTGGGATCACAAATATCCCGTCATTACTAGTGTGCATCACAGCTTAGCAGTTTCAGTCATCTACTGGTGAAATATTATGTATAATTATCGACTAGTTATAAACATCACTGTGATATCTATCTGTTTGCTAAGTACTAAATACCTAGCATATTTATTATTGTACCTATGTGTAAATTCCTCGAAACACTCGAAAGTATTGGCATTAGGTATAATATTATATTTCAGATAATATTTACCTTTCTAGAATTGGCAATAGTGTAAGGTAGCAGTATTAGTAATTCCAGTATTTAACAGAGTAGAATCACTTTGAAGCTATAACCTAATGTAAACGATGCTTTCGAATAAATTACAATTACAGATTGGAGGATCTAGATTACTCCCAATTCGATGGATGGCACCCGAAAGCATTCTATATGGAAGATTTACATTGGAATCCGATGTCTGGGCGTATGGGATTCTTTTGTGGGAGATTTATAGCTGGGGAATGCAGCCATACTACGGTCACTCAAATGAAGAGGTACGCTATATATTTGTACCTACATCGCTACATCCGTGCGCAATCCAATATTATATACTGTATACTATATATCTCGTTTATATTATTCTCAAAATGATTAGTATGGTAATGGGACGGAACCTTCCGTGGGACAGAAGAGATCGGGGGACGGAAAGACCCGTGCTACGATGCCATTTGCACATCAGAAAGTAGGCTATCCACTTAGATCCATGGACAATAAATGTATTTTTATTGTCCTAATATTTCTCTAATCGTCATGTTAGAAAACCCTTTTTTCATTTTTATCCAATAATTTTGGAAATACTTGCGCAAGAATGAAACTCAGTATGCGTACTATATGGCAGACACGGGTCGTTCTGTCCTCCGGTCTCTTCTGTCAACGGTCTTGTCCATGACAAAGGATGTTCCGTCCTAGAATCATTAACATCGGTCATTCTCATTAGTTATTCTCATTACCATGTTGTTTACATGTAAAATTAGTGTACTTTAGGAATCAAAACTGCGTGGCAAAGATAACTTGATTATCTGCATAGCCTGTTATCAGAACAGTATAAGTCCCTAGACCACCTACATAAAGTGGTTCCATTCAAAGTTACATCAAAGCACATATGTTTTATATTGTCCGTCTTTAGCATTTACAAATACAGCGAGCGTCGAGTGTCATCTAAAAGTTGTCATCTATACAAGTTCATAGCACTTTGAAGAGCTTCGGTACAAATCGTCGTTGCTGAATTCTGAATGATGCGTGGAAAAATGCCTTATTTATGATGTTTATATGATAGGCGATGAATTACCAAAGCTGATCTGTAGTCTTTGTAATTATTGATGAAAGCTCTCACACGTTTTATAATTGGCAATGGATAAATGGCCTTTACAGGTTTCCTACAAAATCTTTATACAACTGCTTCATTAAAAGCGTGAGTGAGTACTATGCAAAATGTGTAAGGATTCCTACTTTCACGCCATTTGCCGCTCTGTCTTGAATGGATATTCGTTCATTAGTCATTAGTAGGAGTGAAATGAAATCAATGGATGTAAGATATTGTATGTTTTTATTCTCCGTGCTGTATTGTGCGTAAGGAAAATACATATCAGTTCAAATATCACGCATCATATGAAATTTAAGTCTTTCAGCTTTCCCCGTGCAGCTGGCCAAAATAATTATTTCTGGAAGTTTCGGAAAGAGCAGGCATTTATCATAATTATGGTTATGTGTCTTTGTTCTTAGCCTGTTATGGATTGATTTTCTTGTCATATTATATTTGAAAGGATCTGGAATAATGGCTTTGGTGGTGGTGCACCGTCAGTGGATTGCCTGGTTTATATGCGCAAACTTTCTCAACCTTTCTCCTTGTAATGTTTAACTTGCACGGAAAAAGTAGGAAACGCTTATTCATGTGATTCGGACGATAGCATATTCTGAAGAGCATTGTAAAAGACTAAAGACCTACTACACTAACTATACCACTCCAATAATAATGAGCAGAGAAAATCAGCATTAATAAGTCTTCCAGCACTATAAATAAAAGATTGATTATGCAAGTGTCTAGTGTTGGAGATGGAATTGAGCTACGTGATTTCTTTGGAACAAACAAATTGCGGAAATTATTGTTTTGTAAGTCTCAAAGGAAACAATAGACAAAGTTAATTAATGAAAGCCATATAGGTACATGTATCCTATCTGGAAAAATGAAACACTTTTCAGCAATTGCAAATGAACAACAATCTTTCTTTTATTTTATTCTTTTAATTAATGATACTAGTTATTGAATTAATGATAATTATTAATGAATGTATATTTTTTATCATTCTTAAGCAAAACAATTGCTAGGATTAAAAGATTTTTTAAGCTCTACGTTATTTTAGGTATATAAATATTACTGTAAAGTCACGTCAATATACAAATATTATGGTTCTATTGCCCAGTATTCCATAGCTTTTCTTTCCACAATCTGCAACAGATTAGTAACGAAGGAATTGTTTTTGCTAATATTAATTTCTAGATTATATTTCTAGTACTATATGCAATCCGCCTGTCAACAATAAAAAGCTGATAAAAGATCTCAGTTGCACTTTTTGTTGTATATTGATCTGTCAATGTAATATGTATCATGCAATGCATCTAAGTAAGTATTATGTCTGTGGTCTAATAATGGATTACATAGACATGTTGCATGCTAAAAACAATATTATGCAAATATGTGCAAAAGCGACATTGAAGAGTATCTGAACAGGAAGGACACAAAATAAGGCTCCACGTTTTTGCTTGGGTTTATCGAAAGGTCGTCGTGGGATGATAATTAGGCTGCTCGTTTAGACTCTGTTCTGAACCGTTATAATTATAAGTAGTTATCTATTCTGGTGTAATTGTTATTGCACCAGCTATACACAAGGTCGAAGTGAGTCCTTGTTTATTGTATTGTCTACTGATTCAAGAATTATTTACTATAATACTAAATTGTATAATAGCCCAGACAGATTAGCCACGCCTTCTACCAGTTAATTGAAATTGAACTCTCATTGTCGACATAAGTATAAGGAGACATAACTGCTAAATAGAATGCGCTCCAGTTATTTTAAAATATTTCTCATAAATTAATGTTGTTATGCATTTCCTTTGGAGTGTGTAACAAGAACAACCTACATACTGTATACAGTTTTAGTATACATATATTATCTCTAAAATAAACATGCAACTAGACAGGATTCTACACTACCCTATGTTATTTTCCTTCAAACTTGTACGCACATACCTATTACCTTTGTATGTAATTGTTTGAGTTTGTGCGACTTTCACCTACTTTGGAAGAACTTCGCAAAATCCTTCTACCTAACTCATCTATAACCTTAAATAAACAGGCACAGGCACGCGTGTCGCGTAAATCGATAATGCAATTTATAGCGTTGTCTCAGTTTTCATTCATAATTTTATTTTCATGAATTTGGAATTTCCGTAGGTACTACCTACTAGGTAGGTATCTATCTACAATATACAGTAGGTAGAAAGAAGGCATAGTTGTACATTATAAATTATAACCAATATAAACACCACCTTCTTCACCCGAAAGCTGCGAACTGAAACTCCTACTACTTATGATGATATTTCATTGAGTCCAAAGTATATCCAGACTTGGGAAATTGTGTAGTAGTTCATGCAAACAGAAATGATGACATGTCATAGTATTTTACAAATATTATGATATGGTGCAATTGTTTTCACGTGCCAACTTTTAATTGGACTTGCCAAGTAAAGTTTCCAGAGATGCAGGTAGCTCCACAATACTTCCCACAGCGCACGGTTCCTACTCATTCACATAGGAAATGGCTCCATTTAAACCAATACGATTATTTCTATAAGAATG
>JAQFYC010003243.1:0-21564 GCA_034694165.1 Tomocerus mixtus | reverse complement strand
ATCCGGATTTCGGATTTGTCAAATCCGGATTTATTCGGATTTGAAATCCGGATTAAATCCGGATTTAACAGCCCTAACCAGGATTTGAGATGTTCCAAAATTTAACAACACTGCAATGCAAATTTCACTTCAGATATCATAATATACAATACACCATATAGTAGGTGTCTTAAAGACTTTTTAAGACACAGCTCAGCAGCAAAATTGACAAAATCCACAACACGGCTCTTTTTCGTAATGTAGAAAATCCTTAAATGAGAAAAAATTAAAATACACAGTCCCATTGCAATTATAGCATAAATTAAGTGAGTTATATAATGTATAATATTATAACTAACGATTAAAAACAAGGCCCCAATCACAGCAGCTTTAGTACGATTGTCCAGATTTGGGGGAAAGGTCGATCCGACTACGAATGCATCTTCAGGGCTCACGAATCTGCTATGCACAAATTTTCCATTCGACTCACCCCATTTATTAGAAATTTGGCCAATTTCGACGGGAGCTACTGGATCCTTTATTAAGGACAGGACTTTGTAATTTCCTCCACAGCAATTGGACGTTCGACAGCAACACATGAAACCACAAGAAGGGCCTGCAATCCGTAAAGTTGGGTTCCCTACACAGTCATAAACGACATACATCGGTGTGCAACAGCATCCTCGTCCTCTTCTTCCTCTATAACATCTTTGGACTACTTCTCCGGCCTTTGAACCATCTTCTAATGTAACTAAAACTTTCTAAATACAATATATACAATACAAGAAATTTGTTTTAATTAAACTCAAATTGCATAGCTTTTTGCATGTATTCGTATTCTAGACAATTTCGATAAAAGTTTCCCCAGTTTTGAGAATTAACTTACATGTCCACATAGATCCCCACATAATTTGGCTCCGCAACAGCATTTACAACTGCAGGGTCGAATAATTTGTAATATCTCTTTTCCGTCTTTGTTTCGTAGTTTAAATTGAAAGGCTCTGTCAGTACGGCATATGCAGAGTTTACAGCAATTCGGTTTTTCATAAGCAGTAAACAAGATTTGCTTATTCATACTTGACACAACATACTGCGTTCCCGTGTCAAATCCTTGATACACTGTAATATTTTTAGTAAATATGCAAATATACGAATTACTTTATCAAAAGGGATTTTTGGTAGTCTTAAGCACAATGTATAAGTTTTGTAGTTAACTTTGCTCTCTTTTTACATTAATATCCCTACTTAAAACTTTCGCCGAACCTTTCCCTATACAAATGTTACTAAATAGGTTCACTATTACTTTCATTCGTTATAGAATGATTCGATGCTGTCAATTAAAGGGTAAAAAGAATACAAAGTGAAATTATTAGCGATAGCGACTGATCAACAATGAATATCGAAACAATTTTTGAATAATTGAACACTTGAAACATAATACTACAACTACACGGTTAAAGTGAAAGTACTTTCTCCATGCATAACTATATAATAAGGATATTTAAACATAACTCATACATATGTATTGAACTGAGCTTACATTCAATTGGTTCGCAACTATCTTGAATGAATAGACTATCCAGATCCTCAAATATTTTTAATGATTCTGGAGGAGCTATTAAAATATCACCAGTATTTAATTTAATATTTAACAAACCGAATTGCAATATGTATTAGTATTTTTGCTGGTAAATGAAAATAAACTGTAATAGTACATTAATATTCTAATTATAAAATGTACATACGTGGCATGGTTTTCAGGTCACCCCTGGAATTTAGGATAAGTTGTGACTTAGTCGGTTTGACCTTTTTAGGTTTCTTAGGTTTTTTCACTTTCTTTTTCTTTTCAGGTTTTTTAGGCTTCGCCTCCTCTTTCTTTTCAGGCGTCTTAGGCTTCACTTCCGGTTTCTTTTCAGGCGTCTTAGGCTTCACTTCCGGTTTCTCTTCAGGCGTCTTAGGCTTCACTTCCGGTTTCTTTTCAGGTGTCTTAGGCTTCACTTCCGGTTTCTTTTCAGGTGTCTTAGGCTTCGCTTCCGGTTTCTTTTCAGGCTCTTTAGGCGACTCTGCTTGCTTTGAGATTTGAGGTTGAGAGTACGGAAAGAACTGATTGTAATCTGGAGAACTAACCGGTGCAGATTTATTCGGATTATTTGGAGAAACTACAATTATTTGCAAGGCATGTAATATAATATTTTCCTGGACATATCTGCGCAGAATTAATTAAGTGTATTTTTCTTTGTCTCTTTCGTACCTTTTCTAGGTGAATTACCCATATCTCCAAACGTATTGATTTTTTTTGACAATCGCAACAGAATTAGGATATTATACTGCTTGAATATTCTCACGCTAGTTTCAATTTACAAACAGTTATGTCGGATTATTAAGTTTGGGCATTTAGGTAATAATACTATGACCTATATATGCAGGATATTCATAAATGAGAGCGCTGTTGCATAGTACATACGTTTAGATTTATATAAATATGTCGCGTAGTATTTAATTTTGATAAGTTAATGGATGTAGTTTCAATTTACAAACAGCTAAGTAGGATTATTAAGTTTAGGTTATCGTAAACCTAAATGCACTTAAATATTAGTTAGTTAGTTTTTTAGTGTGGATATGAAACGCATGGGTAAAAGTTACCTAGGTAAAGTAAATGCACGTGGAATGCTGTAATAGGTATGAAATAATTTCAAAGTAGTCATCTCATTTGTAAAGAAAAATCTTTTATGTTAATATAAAAACTATTATTTACAATTTTCTAAAGAGAATCTTGGACTTCAGTCAAAACAGAAATGATATATTTACATAGGACAATTATGTGCCCATCTAGGAAACGGTGTGACATCTTTTATATTACCAGATCCAGTAATTAGCTGCATAATCCTATCGAACCCCAATCCAAAACCCCCCGTAGGAACACTTCCAAATCTTCTTAGATCCAGATACCAGTCTAATGACTCCAACAATTCTGTACCCTCTGAACCCATGGCTTTAATACGATTTTCCAATTCTTCCAAGTTATTCTCCCTGAGACTCCCTCCACACAGTTCCCCCACATTTGGCACTAGCAAATCAACGGCAGAAACCTGAAATAGCAAATATTTTATGAGTATACTTCAAAACACAATACTACTTTTGATTGAACTATTGAACTAATTCAATTTTGAATTAGAGCATTAGTTTTTGTAGCTTACGTTAGAAACATCATCAGGACACGCCTTCATATAAAATGGTTTAATATTTGAAGGCCAGTTTATCACAAAAATTGGTCTGCTATTGTTTATTCTATCGACTAGAAGAAGTTCTTGCTCTCTACTAAAACCCTTTCCATCTGGAACTGTTGATCCTATATCTTCTAGCAGCTTCTTTCCTTCACTGAATGTCATAATTGTGAAAGGTTTAGTGGCTATATTTTCCAGCTCTTTCTACAAAGGAAACCAATTGTTTTACATTAATGCATAATAATAATATTTACATTTGTTACATTGTCCCAATTTTGTTACTGCAAAAGAATTATCGTAAAGCCAGGTTGAGACAGTTAATATGTAGATGTTATTTTGTATGTCATAACTGTACCCTGTTATTTAGTTCGTTTCTCATGTAAAACTCCCAATCGCCAAAATGGTCTGCTAAGATCCTCTTGATAACAAATTGCACTAATTTTTCCATTACAGTCAAAATCTGTTGGATGTCGTACACAAATGCCATTTCTGCTTCCACCATATAAAATTCTGACAGATGTCTTGTGGAAATGCGATTTTCAGCACGAAACACAGGAGAGAAAGTCCACACTTTCTCCAAACCACTGCAATTAAATCAAAATTAATTTAGACTACACCTAATATATTAACAACTTTTTACAACTTTGTACATGAAAAGCTAGCACTGGCATTAAACTTGCGTCTGTGTATTTTACCTTGCAGCTGCTTCCAGATGCAATTGGCTTGAAACTGTTAAATACGTCTTTTCGTCAAAGAAAGCATCGTCAATATTAGTCACTATCTTTGGGCCACCGTCTTCACTAGTTTGCTGCTTACTCATAATCTCCAGCATTTCTTTATTGTCGGGCCGTACTGTAAACGCTTCTCCAGCACCTTCGCAATCATTTGATGTCAACACAGGTGTGTGAATTTGTGTAAAATCATTCTCAGTAAAGAAATCATGGACAGCTTTTGAGGCTGCACTTCGTAGGCGAAGTAATGATGAAAATCTAGGAATAATAAGTTAAAGATAATGTAAGATTATATTCTAGAATGTGGATCATAAAAGCTCACAAAAATAATGAGCCAAACCAACTAATGGCGCATTTAAATTTAAAAACATTTAATACAGCTATATCTTACATACCGATTCGTTTTCGGTCGAAGGTGAGGAAATTGGCGAATATAATCCGGTGTGTATTTTATTTTTCCTCCGAAGGGGTACTCCTTCTGGTCACAACTTCCAACCACTTGAATTGGCTCCGTTGGGTGAAGCTCCAGAACTGCTGCATTTTTTAATGAACGGGACAATACACCGGTTACATCGATTGACGAGTGTAACGTCAGCTCTCTAGGTCTTTCGCTTGCGGGTAGAACAACTTGGAGACGATGATAAGTAGAACCATCGTTAATATCTAGAAAAACTTGTTCTTTCATTTTTCGAAATCCTCTAACCCATCCCTGTAATATAGACATTTGTTTAGATTATTAGGTACATATTATACACTTATTTATTGTACTACGTAAATGCAATATCTTTACATGAATATTTTGTTATATAGATTCTAACTTAAAATGGATACACACGAAAAGGTACCTGAATTCGAATATGATCTTCAACAGCTCCAGAATTAAAGACTGTTTTGATATTTCTCCTTTCTATTTTTGGACTTTCAGTGTCAGTGTTTGTAGTAATTGGATTTCCAGTGTCAGTATTTTTGCTAACGTTTGCAGAACTAAAATTGTAACGCTGAATTCTACAAATATCTCTGAAACTCAATATCGCCTTAAACCGTGTCAAAATCATTGTCAATTCTTTCCTCAGCTTAGCACATCGAAAAATTTATCTAAAATCTGTAAATAACTTGGAAGCAATTCTTCGTATAAATATGTATTTGTGTAAAGTGTAAAGTAAATATTTTTTGGAAATCTTTCCAAATGGTTTTACCGGCTTAGCCTTATGAAATTGGCGAAGCACTTAGCAGCATTTATCGAATGTGGATTGCGGGCTATTCAAGGATTTGGTTCATTATTTTGCACGTGCTTCGGTATTTATGTTACGGATTTACTAAACTCTTTTAATTTGGTAAACAAAACTAAGATTAAAAATAAAAATAAAAATTTTAATTATTAAGGAGGGAGGATTACTTAGAAAACATCTTATATCAGCTGTTAATTTGACAAAATGAAGAGGCCAAACGAAAGTGAAACCAAATCGTATGGAACTGGAAGCATTGGAGACTTCAAAAGTAAGCAACTAAAATATAAATATACTAAAAAAGTTTTATAATCTGCTTGTTAAGTTCTATTTAATTTACACTTAATTGTTAAGCTACCCACGTAGTTTGTAACAATACTTGTAATGTTAAGCCCAATTACCGTTTGATGTAGCTTTGTAAAAATGCAATTAATTGTGCAATAAACAATAAAGAACGTGCGCGTAGTAGGCATATATAAAAATTTAATTCCTCTTTAATTAATATGTTAATGTTTGATGCTTTTAGTTGTCAAATGGAAGGCAAATAAGGATAGCGAAGTAATCCACAACTTTTTTGTAAAACCGCATACTACCCGAGAACCTAACCAAAAGAAGCCCACAGGGCGAACACTTTTTATTATAAACATTCCCCCTTTTATCGAAAAGGTACGTTCCATTTTATTATACTTTATAATATGTGTTATATTTGTATCATTTTTAATGTGCATTTATATAAAGTAAAAATAATAATACTTGTTTGTTTATTTTAGTGGAACTTAAAGCAACTGTTTGGTCCATTTGGAAAAATTAATGAAGTTTTTATTCATCAGAAGCCATCAGCCGGAAATCCTGACCCCGTGCATCCCTACTTTCCAATAAGTAAAGATGCAGTGCTAGGACATAAAGTGGCCTACGTAGTTTTCAAAGATCCCAAATCTGTTAGCGATTTATTAGAATTAGAAACTGATGACATCAATCCCCTTTTAGTACATACGTCAGTGCAATGCGGTTTGAAAAGTAAGAGAGCTCTACTTTCGTATTACAAAATGTAATAGCATTATATTAATGTAGTATGCTTATAAAGTAGGATTAAAAAACGAACATTTCAATTTCTTAAATGTGGTAGCTTTGTTAAACTAAAAGCAAAACCTGTGTTCGATGATTTAAATCGCAATTAATTGTATTACTAGTACATATATTTATCTGCTGTGCCATGCCATAAAGTAAATTGTTCTAACTTATTAGTATGACATTTGTGTTTCCGTATTATAATATGTAACCAAATCAGTGTTGATTTTACAATATACTTTATTTGTTTTCTATAGAATGGGTTCAAGGCTATAATTCTAAAGTAGTCGACTCGCAGACATTAGAAACAAATGTCAAACAATTTATGGAAGTATTTGAAAAGAAAGAACTTCAACGTAAAGAAGAGGAAAAGAATGAAGGGGAACCAGATGATGATGGATGGGTCAAAGTGACTAGAAAGTAAAATTGTTAAAATTGTTTCCTTATGTTGACTATGCAATTACTAAACTTTTGCTTTTAAGAAACCTAAGCATGTACTTCAAAACTTGGAGTTCAAATCCCATATATAAAGTTTTTGTCTTGTTTTCTATTTGCAGAGGCAAACGAGCTTTAGCCGGCACAGCGAGAACAGAGAAAAATCAAGAAGCACTAAAAGCCAAAAAACGTCGATGGGAGAAACAATTAATGAATTTTACTCCTACTCAACTCAAGGAAACCAGAGCAAAGCGTAATGACTTTATTAAACTTATTTTTGATTTGATTAATTAATTACCTACATATTTAGAATTTAATGAAGCAAATCTAAATATTTTTAGAACTGATGGATTTAAAGCAAAAATTCGAAGAAGACAAGCAACGGGTGGCCCTTTTGAAACAACAAAGAAAATTCAAGCCAATTTAATTAACTATAATGTTTTTACAGATCTTATGTACATATTGTACAATTTTTATAAAATAGTAATATTCATTTGATCTTGTGTTTTTAGAGTATAAAAGCATTGTTACGATTTCTAAATAGAACTTGAACTACTATTACCAGTGTATGAATATGAATGCCCTAAATATCATAAAAATGTTAATAATTAGCTCATTGCTCATTTTACAATAACTTACGTCACAAAAATGGCAATAGAATAGTTTACGTAGGGGTATTGTTTAGTTCCCTGACACGTGCATTTTCCTAATTATGCCCATCTGCAAATGCAATAAATTTTAATGTGCCTTATTCTCTTTCAGTATAATTTACAGAGACTAAATTACAAAATTATGTTCTTCCTGTGTTAGTAAGGTATTACATTTTTACATCTACTACAGTGTTTTAAGTTAACTATTTAGTTTTCCTTATAAATGTATTTTATTCTTACAAAAAATTACACATCAGCAGACTACTCAAGGTTTTGCTTAACCACAATATTGTGTTTACAAGTGTAGCAAAGGATTTACAAGCATGGAAAGGAAAGGTGTGTGTGATTGAATCGAAACGAGTTTAGATAAGGGAATCCAATACATTTATAAGTGCTTCACTATAATATAATAGTTCACTTCACATCACACACACACATGCAAAAATCTATATTGTATAACATTACCTAAAGAGAATCTATACACTATCTCCACTTTGTCTAATTTAATAGGGATAGCAAAAGTATGTCATAACCATATAGCCTCATATCAAAATATATATTTGATGTAATGTGATGTAATGTTGCTGAGCTCGACTGACTCGACTTTAAACTCTTCTCAGCACAGCAGTTATAGCAGAAGAGGCAGACAACGGCATTGGATTCGTATTGGCTTTAGCTTTGGCCCTATAATGCTAACGCTAAGTATTATTGATATCCATTTCCATTCCAGTAATGCACTACTACCTTTTGCCTTGGTATTTTCGTGTAGATAGACCCATAGCCTATAAATGTATGTACATAAGTGCGAATATAATGCAATAGTCAATAACACTGTTCATGTTCATAGTTCATTCATATTATATTGAACAAATTATACTTTAGGCAGCATTATATAATAGAAATATCCCTAATGTACATAGATTTCTAGATAGACTTTCATCTCTTCAAACAAAACGCTAAGGCAAATGCAAGAACTGATTCCCGTAAGTATCAAGTAGATAGAAATCTATTGAAATACTTTTGCCTACTGGGTCTTCTGGTTTAGTTTGCTTTGGATTTGGCTTTTAGCTGCTTTTCTATGTCTCTGACTGGCTCTGGCTCTGGCTCTGGCTTGGCATTCTATATTCTATCTCTATCTCTATTCTATGTATCTACTCTACTATATATCTTCTGTACTTAGGTTTCCTCTGCTCTGCACATAACGAAACGAGAGTTAAAGTTTCGTTACATCAACCAACTCAACTTGAATGCAAGCTAGCATTTCAGCTCAGTTCAGAAGAACAGGCCAGGCCAGTGTATTTCACTTGACTAGTAGACAGAGGCAGACAGACAGATACAGTACACACAACGACAGAACAGCACATCCACTCTAACAAGCAAAAACTAAAGGGAGCAAAAGTAAAGGCAAACTCCAACTACATAAAGTAAAGTAAAGCAAAGCAAGCTCCAGCTCGAGTCGAGCCCAAAGCAAATTATAAACCAACTGAAATCAGTTACATATTACATATTACTTACTATACTAATAAAATAGTTACTACATTAATTTATTCCATATAAACACAACACTATATATACAAAGATCAATCTAAAGATAAAAAACTACAGAATACAATCACAATACAAATATCATACACACATTTATGCTAAATAAGTTACAGACAAACGAGAGTTACATTTAATTACATAGAAAGTGCATCATCGCACTACAATAACATTTCATCCTCAAATCACAATCACATCACCTATGGTGTACTGTACTGTATTGTATTGTAGTAAGCAATCCTGTTTTTTGTGTGTAACTCGATGCGATCAACTTAAAATGTGAATGTCATTCCAAGTACATTAAATTAAGTTAATAGTTCATTGTGTCTTCACTACAGAACTGAAAAGTAAATAACATACGTAAATAAGTTACTTACGTACGTATATCGTGTACTGTATACAAAATTCAAGGCAAACTTACATATAAATAGTATATTACATTCAGAATAAACTTTTGCATACAAATAAAGTACAGAGTTTTGTTTCTTTTTTGGGTTCAAAGCATTTTTAAAAGTTTGGTGAAGATAAAAGTGGGAACTACTTACTTTAAAGATCACATCAAAGGATAAAAAGCAACAATTGCTATTTGTGTATGAATACAGTACGACATAACATAATGCAGTCGTTAACTTGAGTCTGTATGCATTTACTTACATATTTATGTGCATGATTAACTCCTTAAGCGTAAGACACAGTGTATAAAACTACTTTTATGGAACCCTTAGCAATATCTGAATCTGTGTAATAATATTCTAAACTTTATTACACTACTTACAACTTACTACCTGTGTAAACATAAAAAATACAATTGCAGTTCCACAGATCTGGGTTTTCATACCAAAAATATCATATCACAGCAGAGAATTACATAGCCGACTGCTGCTGCTACATATTTGTGTGTAAAAGAGCCTTGGTCTGGTCTCCCAGCTCTCTGGCTTGGGTTGCAGTTGCAGACTTGCAGATAATAAATATATTGATATTGCTACCTAACCCAGCTAAAAGCTGTTATTATTACATACAAGTAGGGGAGCTAACAATAAGTTGGTTCAAGTCAAGTGAGTTTCATTCAGACCAGCATTGCAATAACCAGAGCAGTTCACATTTTCAGATTGAAAGTGTATGCGGATGAGGGAACAACTGGCTGGTTGGATTTGGACTCTATTCCTGAGTTTATAACGAAAGTGACAGAACTACTGTAAGTAAAGCTGGACAAAGTGTAAATGTTAAATGGTACATTCAAGCCTAAGGAATGTACGTTTATCCTAAAGTGACGAACAAATAAAAAGGAGGTGAGGTGACAGACGGCGAGCGTTAAGAGTTAAGAGTGACTGCAATATTTTCAACAAATTTTGATTATTTTCTTATTTCCTTCCTCTTCACTTAAGGAATTCTTTACATTATTGCATAGCGCAAAGTAAATACTAAATACACAGCAAAGAAACAGTTCTTCTTATATAACTCGTAAAGAAAGCAAGAAAACAGTACATTACACTTTACACAATAATATTATTACGTTACGGTTTACGGTTATTGTGCTAGTGCTTCGTCTGATTTAATTTTAGTTCATTGATTTTTGTGAAGAAAAGGATTTGACTCCTTAGAGTTTACTCACACAAACTACATTGAACCAATTTGCAAAGAGGAGGAAAGGAGAAAGTTTTGTAATTTATATTTGGCGAGACATTTAATACTTTTTCAGTAGTGAAAGTAGTGTTTTCTTTCACTTGGAAATATATTTATTTATTGTTTTCACTTGTGGTTTATTCTCGTCTGGTGTGATCTAGTGATTGTGCAAAGAAAATACCTTCTTGGTTTTACTACTTGATATTCTACAAAAGAAGAAAGGGATCAGGTGGATCTAACGTGAAATAAAGGCACGTATTTACATTGTTATGTTCCTCAATAATACTTGTACATAAATATAGAGTGACAGAGCATTACGGTTAGTATTTTGATAATGTTTCCTCAGATGTTCCAAAACGGAATATTTTTTCGTATTGCAGTGGGATGGAAAAATGAGTTTGGAAAATATTGTTTTAGTTTTAATTTCCTGGTTCAGCACACCCAAAATTAATTTGCGAAGAGATTATAATTATCGTTTACAAATAACTAAATACAGATATGGTATAATTTCGTAGTAATTATTGTGTAATGCCTTTAAATAGTAAACATACATTTTCCGGCTTTTGAAAACCTTTTGCTAGGAAAATCTTAAATAATCTCAAACCATTCGTATTCACATTAAATATTATAAATCAAAACCATTGTACGCATAAAGTATTTATCTAAGTAGCTTTGCCGATTTATATTGTCTAGTACACGTATTTATTGAAATGAATATTACTATTCGGCCTATTCGGAGTGAATTAACATTTCCCCATCTGAAATTAGTTTTGCTCACTTAGCTCAGCTGTTTTTAACATTCGTACAAATATAAAATCATCTTTCTTACCTTTGCATCCCTTATATTTATAAGGGTTGCATAATTATCATAATCTACTCTACTTTTTTATTTGTTAGGTTCATAAAGCTCTGATTTGCCCTTATATTTAACTATAAAATGTAGAATAGAATAAAAGGGAAAAGTAAATGTATCTGGAGAAAGGTAAAACTTGTAATACGTCTACCAATTTCCCTACACTGTATAATCGAAGTTGGATTTATTAGTAGCGAATATAATTTCACCTGAAATTAAGTTTAGTTTTCCATTTTAACAAAAACTTCAGAATTAAACATTTCCCAACAGGAATTTATTCCATATTATTTGGATTTAGATGTAGAGATGAGAAAATTATAGATCTTGCAAACCTACATGGTACACATAAACATTATGGTTAAAAATACTACAGCATTTCAAGAATTTCTGCGTTGCAAAATTAAATAGCTACTTAAGCGTTCAGCAGTTCAGCACGTCCGTCCAATTGCCTTATTAGGAGTAAAATATTTTTATTACTCCACTTCATTGCAGCATTTGAAATTATGTTTATGTTATTCAGCAAATTCCGCACTATCCGCAATCACAATTTTACGGTTTAGTGAAGCGTGAGTTTACTTACTAGGTACCGAAGCACAAATAAATGCAATTTAACCTTAACCTCTTTGAAATCCCAATTACTCAGTAACTATAAAGATGGGTGTTGTAAATAGAATGAATGTCACTAATTTGTACGTATTTATTGCATCCCTTTTATCTAGTTAAATACTTTAATTCCACTGCATTCTTGCTACTTGCTATTAACCCCTGTTTAAATAAATACTTATGTATTTACATAATAAACAAGTAAATACTAATTGTAATCCTTTAACACAATACCTACACTCCATTTCTAAGTAAAGGGCTTAATACTATCACCAGGACTTACATTTTTCAATCTCTACATAATAATTACAGTTAAACCTAGCATTCTATGTATAAGTATGCCTCTAATGAGCAAGCATAATACAGTATGATGTTTCAAATTTAATTTTATTAACACAAACTGTTAGTTTCCCCATATTCACATAATAAATCCAGTTTACGTCACACATACGTCACACATAGTGTGCATTGCAATCAGTTCATTATAAAGTTAGCTTAAGTAGCTATTTTTACTTGAATTATATCCAGATCACTAAAGGTAGGGTTCAGGTGTTCCAATTATTGTTATTCCAGTCCAGGCATAATATCGGAACACAGAATACGTATCTGCCGGTATAGTTTTCCCCTCTTCCTTTTTGTAAACATATACTCCTGTATTACAAATATAATGTAGCGTTATATATTTAGTATTTAGCAGGATAGAGTTAGTGTACTGTACTGTAGTATATGCAAGCTTATAATATTACATTTATGTGAGGAAATTTAAATTGATTGTTTTGAAGTGATGTAGGTAGATTACACTGAATAACATCATTATTGTTATCATGGCTGTTACCCAGTAATATGCGTTAGCATGATAAATACAATTTTGACTTAATTTTGATTGACTAGCATAACTTATTATTAAGCTTGTTGAATTCTGTCAAAGTACTCGTAATATGCAAAAGTACCTGAGGACTAAAATTTATTACCTAATCTGTGCATTTCCGCACTTTACTTACTTTATCATTGCACATAAATTGCAACTACAGTACTACAGTACACTACATATTATAATTTATGTAATATTCAAGTTGTTTATGTCTTCTTTTTGATTGTAAGTCGAAGAAATTGTGACATGTGAAAACATTATTATGTAGATGTGCTGATAATTAAGTCCAATTAGACTATAGACACGAGGATCTCTATTATAGTATTTAGTTTCATATCGTTTTAATTTACATTCATATACACAAAGAAGCAAAAATGTACAAAGAGACACAATATCCACTATTTCCATGTTAGGAGACAAA
The DNA here is from genome assembly GCA_034694165.1 of Tomocerus mixtus. NCBI lineage: Eukaryota > Metazoa > Arthropoda > Collembola > Entomobryomorpha > Tomoceridae > Tomocerus > Tomocerus mixtus. The sequence continues at coordinate 8,338 of JAQFYC010003243.1, read as the reverse complement.
ACAACAAACATTGTAAGTAATGGTAATTAATTTACGTATATTTAAAAGAATTAGTTCAAAATGTCTAGTACTCATCCCATTTCCACCCATATTGGGTCCCACAGTAAACATTACCTTCTACATTGCACTAGGCAAAAAGTTCAGCCCTTAAAAGGTTTGGAAAGATTAGGAATTTGATCTGAATGGTTGTTTTGGCACTTTATAAAGCTACTATTGGGCTTCCTAAGCATTTTTTGTCCGTTACACTCACTCCATGAAATATGGAGAGATTGGCTGGAATAATAAGGAACTTAATAACCATAAAGAGCTAAAATGGAAGTGACCTTTGTTAAATTGACGTTTTCAATTTATTCAATTGAATAACAAATGGCCGTGCGTGTAAACTGTGAAGTAAACTTGTTATGTATGTAATATGCGTTTGATTAACCATATTTATCATATACATACATATATACATAATATATCTTGTGCTGAATCTATTAATCAACCAAGTTATAGCATACTGCATTAGAATTAAGGATCTTATTCAACCTGGCCCATACATATACATTTGCGTACATCACTTTTAATGTTAAAGGAATGTGCACGTTAGATTTGAAAAATTGTGGCCCTCTACTACATAATTATCTACTACGTACATAAAATCGTAAATACCATTATGTATTATCTAAATGCTAAGAATTTAGCTTATTAAAGTAAACTGCATCAATTTTCTATTGCAATTAAGTATCTAATTAGCGTATTGTTGGTTTACAATTTCCATCTTTCCTTTCAATCTTAAATAATTCGCTCTTTGTTCTCAGAATATGAAAACATAGAAGTTTATGACAACAATTGCTACTGAACTTTAGTTTGAGAGATTAATTCGAGTATAGTGCACACTCAGTTGAGACGAATTGTCTAATTCATTGTCATTGTGTGTAAATTTAATTATAGATAATTGTATTTATAATATGTAGCTTAATGCTACTACAGTATATTTACCGTTGTTATCTACTTTAATAATTTGCAAATACATACCAATACTTCATTAGTATACTGCATGACACAATACAACCGTGAATGCGCAAATGACATTAAATAGACTAGAAACGTGAAACATACCTTTTACTCTAGTCATTTGAGTGTAAAATCAATAATTACACTTATTTATGCGCATTCATTAACCAGTTACTTAGGTATCTGTGTAGTCATGAATGGTGAAAAGGTAAAAGCTTGCTGTACATAAGTATGCAAAGTTTGAATACACAATTTATATTACAAAATGGAGCATTTCAAAGCAAAACAGAGCAAAAGACAAATGGATTATATTATTTAGTACCCACACTCATACCAAATCAAATCTACTAAAGGTAATCTACGTAAAGTTAGTTAAGCTATCATTTTTGGAATTCAATTCTCATCTTCCTCACATATTTACCAAATGCACTCAAATGGTTTGCAGTTTTGGCTAATGTAATACTATCTTCTGAAGATATTACAGATATAGACACTTAGGACAGGTGCATACATAACTATATTCATCACAGCGACAATATCCCAATCATATCAGTGCATTATTATTCTTTAGGTATTCTATTCTATCTATCTTACTATCTGTATATGTATAGTCAAAACTATAAACGTTTAATCGATCTTCATAAAATATGCATCTGTTTCCTTCGATTACTCAAACTATTATATTCTCTTTCTAGTTTCTATCAGTTATTCCAGTCCCACTCCGTTCCAAGTCCCAATGGGAGTAGAATAGGAAGTAATGTAAGTAGGTAAATGGCAAATGATATGAATTGAATTGTTTTCCTCGTTATTCCAATAGAACGTTTTAGTTTAGTGCTATCAAAATAACTATGAGATTTGGAATTGGCTGGAATAGAAATGAACGTGTGTGCTATGGTATGGCTTCCGTAATTTTGTTGCATAGTTAAAGATATTAAAGGTATTTACTCAGTTTATATAGGAAGGAGGTATTTACTCTTGTCAGTGTCCTGTCAGCAATAAAATCAGACACAAGCTCGGTATAGATTCACTTCAACACTATTATTGTTATTAGCATCCTTCGTTTAGTTCAATCAAGCTGAGAAATTGTCTTTGGTTGACTTGTACTTAAGTTAGGGAAACCTATTTAATATTAATTGGAAGTGAATACTTTATTGCTTACATTCGTTCATACCTATGTACATCATGCATAATACTTCGTTTACATTAGTGCCCAGTGTTTATACATGTGTGTGAACAATGAAATTGTCCAGGCTGTATTAGGACATTAAATATTATTCAATTTAAGTAGTAGTATAGTAGGAAAGTAGGAATTACCATGCAAATATCGTTTTACATAGGGATATACTATGTATTTGTGTAGTAGCTTTAGGTAAGTTAAGTTAGCGTGGTAAATATTAGGTGCACTGCACTGTTTATGAGTCAGAAAAAGTGAAGTGAGCAAACAGGGTCAAGGCATACTGTGAGAAACAAAGGAAAGTAAACTAGGGACCTAAAATATTAAACGAAATTATATGACCAAGCAATGAAACAGGGGATTTTCCCAGGAAATATCGGTTTTTGATGTTTTAGGTTGTTCCATGATCATTACTTTTCACTGTGCATAAATATATAGGAATGAAATTGGATTTCTTGGTATAGTAACTACGATATTTTGGCTTTGGAACACTCAACTAACTTTTGGTTAAAAATTAAGCATTCGTACACTTCGAATACTAAATTGAAAATCTTATTATATATCATAGCTGAAATTAATGGCGAGAATGAAAGGATTAGAAATGTAAATGCTCCCATATATGTTTATGTTTATTCTATTATTTTATCCAGAGCAGAGATGGATGCTATCTGTACTTTACTTAACTATGTATTTATTGCAATACGTCATTTATTCCATTTCGGCTGCATATCTAATCATGTATTTCCATTTTATTAGTAAAATGATCAATCACTGAAGATTATAGCTTATGAGCATCTGTATTTAACACTTTTAACACGTAGCCAATTTAGTATTTTTAAATTGTATCGATATCGATGCACATACAGCTGACAATGCAAACTTTGCAATCTTCTAAAAGTAATTAAATCACCTTTCTCACAATATAAAGTACACCTCTGGTTCCTGTTGGGCTTTTTAGTGACCTAAACAGTAACATTTATTCGTAATATCGTTTCATATAATTTAATTTCATCGAATTGTGTCTTTTTGTGCAATTTATCTCAACATAAAGCAGCAAGGTAATAATAGTAGGATAAGGTAGCACAAATACACAGATAGTAAGTAGCACTAGGAGGCACAAAGTAGTAAAGTATAATATTTGATTAGAAATGTCAAGTTTGACTTTGACACATCAATTACATTATTGTGGGCTCACAAAAAGAGACTTTAATAGCTAGCTACGTAATATAAGAGGACAACGCTCGTAAAGTACATTTTATTTGTATTACCAATATGCAGGATGATTGTATTTGTGATGATGTAACCTGATGTGATGATGTAGAATTATAACAAGAGTTCAGTTCGAATCGATGCGATATATCTTATAATAGCCGGGCTGGGCTGGACTAACATTGTCTGTCAATCTGCATTGTGTTGTAGTATTCCTAAATGATTTCATGTACTTTTACTGCTAGAGTTGATATTGATTGTAAAATTGGATGACCATCTGCTATTGTATAACTCTCTATCTTATCTAATCATTCCATATCAATTCATAATCGTTTCTATAATATTATTCTCTGTTTTAGGTGGTATGGTATATGATATGGTGTGGTATGGTTGTTGAAGGTTAGTACTTATTGTGTGGCACGAGAAATACATTTGTGTCTCTGTTATAGATTCTATTCATTGTTGAAATGTGAAGCAAGCGAAAAACAAATAGTATAACACGAGGAGCTATGCATATGTCGTGGACACACTGTAGCCCCCAGACTCATTAGTCCAATTTTGTTTGTATTTTTTGATTTTAAAGAAAACTTGTATGTAAAAAGCTAGATATTAATTTTAAAAATCACAATTTGCAACAAAATTTTTGCCAGTTTTGATGTTTAGTGTATGAAAAACTTTTTGGAGCAAATATTGTCAAATAAATTCGCCAAATATTTTAGAAAATTGCTGATTCCTCTAGTAAATGTATATAATTGTACTTTACACATGAAATAGAGCAAAAAAATCTCCGAATTTTGATACTTTTTCCTAGAATATCAAAATAAAACGGTGGGATCTCATCTTCTAAGTACAGAAATTCGTGGTAATGTGTGCCTATGACATATATTTATTACCAATGTGCAAAATTGCAAACTATTGTGCATTTCACGTTGTTATTTGTAGGTTATGTATCATGAATGATAATAATTCAGTTCAGACTGACGATAAAATGCATTTTGCTACTTAACTACAATATTAAGCATAGTTAGTAGCCATTCCATTTCCAAGTCGAACATTCAAGTCCAAGCTGTCCATGCCAAACCAGATAGAAAAATTGCTTTTAGGTATGGATTATAAGTAGCACTACTACTGCACTTACTTTACCCTTTGCACGATGCCTAAATATTACTGACAGTCACATTTAGTAAGCTAGTAGAGACTGTCTAGCCATTCTGTATCATCGTTGTCATTACATTATATATTAATCGCCCTATCCTACCCTATCACATCGTCGCCCTACATTTATACAGTTGTTGATAGTAGTTAGCGTATATATTAGCCATTCTGATGGTCATTTTCATTAAAAATGAGCCTTCTAATAATTTTATAGCTAGCTAGAGCTACTACACTCATTATCTTACATAGTTATGTACTTAAAGTACTTGTAGTATAGTATATACCTAACGCAAGCTACTTACATATTATGTACTTCCATATACTTACTATCATTAGGTATAATATAATGTCATTGCATATCGTGCCAGTTAAATTTGAATCATTTCTGTCGTGGCCTGGCTACGGCTACTGGCCTGACTTGTCCTGTGACTCTGAGGAAAGGAATGTAATATTTTATGTAATAAACGATTAAATAATAATGTAAATGTACTTAGGTTAACGTTATATAGATAGGCATTATGAAAAGTAGCTAGGGTAAGGTTTACTACTAGTTTTTATAAATGGTTTAACATTTAAGAATTAGAGCAAACTGAAGGACTGAAAATAAATCAATAAATAGCTTGTCAAGGCTGAGATGTCTATAAGAATTATTGCTCTACACTCTACAGTCTACACTGCACTGTCAAACTATCAATTCTCATCAATTGCACCAGTGTCAAATCTGTCAAGTGTAAACTGCTAAATAAATCCTATAAATTGGTATTGCAACCGTTGCAAATTGCAACGCTAGTAAACTATGTACTATGCGAGCGTGAAATGCCATAATAGCCAAGTCAGGTCTCTGTAGGTTAAGTACCTAATAATAAAATATGTCTAATGTATAGTAAGTAATTTATAGTATGTAGAGCAGTTTTGGCTTATTATTTATGTAGGAACGTAGTACTTAATAGATGCAATGGGGAAGGTTCTCTAATGATGCACAGCTTTCAGTTTACAATTTTTGTAGTTTAGAGTTGTGTAAGCAATTTTGTGTTACAAATGGGTCATTTGTAGTACCTAGTCCGTCAAAATAATAAAATAATGAACATTGGCTTGTTCTGAGTGCCCCTAATTCACAAATAACTGCATGTGAACATTTTTAACAACTATCCTTATGATTACATACAGATTCTTACGCTAAAACTATGAAATTTTTTGATAACATTTTTTGGAAAAAATCATAATTTTTACATTACCATGTATCCTAAGTTAATCCATTAAGACGCAACACTATGTACAAATATGTAATGCTTAAAGATTATGAAATATGAACTTGAGAAGTATTTGGAAACGTAGATAACTTTAGTTTAGATATTTATCTTGCGAATTTTCGATTGCATTTCCAAATTGCAATTATAATTCTCGTGTGAGATGGTTAACACAAGAAATGGTAACATCATAACAATTTAAGAAATAAAAAAGCATGGGATGGGAAAGGAAAAATGTTATGATTTTAGTTTAACTGCTTACCTTTTCCCTATTGCTGTAACAGCTATGCAGTAAAAGGATTGCAGAATTTTATCTTACATAATGTACTATACTGTATAATTATACGATAGTGCAAAATAATACATAATTGGTTATGTAAGATAGTATTAAATAATTACATTGCGGTCAAAATCAAAACCCTTATGCTATATAGTAGTAAAATGGAGTAAAATATCATGTCAGTTCCAAGTCTCAACTTTAATGTTAGAGATGAGGTAAGCCATGTTTAGCTATGCTACAGTTTTTTATGAATCGGATGTGGTTTGCGAATTTTTGGCAAGGGATTATTCAGGTTTAAAATTTAAAATCAAGGAAGGGGTTGCTAAGACACTTGCGAATTGAACAACATTCCAATGCAAACATTTTTTACTTCGAAATTCCGATGTGATCTTGGTACTCCTTCGTGACAATTTTTTCTTGTCGGAACGGAGAGCAAAATACTCAAAGTGTGCTATTACAGACTTGTACTGTATTTCTTTTGTGTAATTCTTCGTGTACGCGACAGTTTTGGTGGTCTTATCTAAGATAATCTGCATATAAACGTTGATTTTGTAATTTTTATACTTAGCAAAGTATCCAGCATTATACAAATACTAATATAAATTGCACTGACTATTTAGATAATGAAATCCTAATTTTGTTTTATTTCTTGTTTTCAGGGGAGTAAATCTCCAGAGATCGAGCTTTTAATTATTGGTGACGCATTTCCGAGCTTGAACTTTTTAATTGTCCTCTTCTGAAATACGGCCGACGTTTAAAGCGGAAGTGGCTGTGTGACTGCATCCCTTAAGCATTTAAAGAATCATTCAAAATGGAAAACAGACCACGTTATCGTGTTCCGGATGAATTACGAGAAACTTTACTCGATTTCACCATTGCTTACCTGCTGGAACGTCCCACCAATTTGGCGGACTTCGGATTAAACTTCTTCAGTCGGCTGAAGGCAGATCGAGATGGTGGGGTCGGTGGCAGTCAGAATGCCGCACCCGCATCACAGGATCATCCAAATGGACGGCATGGGAATGAGGAAGACGGTACGTAAAGCTTTATTGATTTAGAATTATGAAGTTATGTAGTTGAACAGTTCAGCCTGACAGGAATCACAGCCTCAGTACTTCACAGCAAAGAGAATCCTAATTTTTATTTAATTATTTTTGCAAAAATTCTCAAAATTAATTGCATTCAACATTGGAGACACAACTAACTGTTCGCAATTAAAAATGGCCACACGTATATTTAAAGTTTTGCATAATGTCCATATAAGTCTATAATGGGCATTTGTGTCGTGTGTGGGGCTGAAAGTTCTCGAGGCTGTCATTCTGCTCTGGCTACACTTTCATGGAACCATTTTTGTTAATTAGGAAGGAAGAAAATAGGCATCTTTTAAATTTCATCCTAATTATTGTGTAAAGCAACACAAGTGTAAGTGTCAGTTTAAATGAACTTTTTTTCGTGAAAAGTATTTTGGTTTCAAATTGCAACCTATGTTGCAAAATGTTTGTATTTGCAAAGCAAACTATAGTAATTGTTTGTAATTATGTAGCAGTTCCCATATAAGTGCCTCATTACAATTTAAAATGATTTACTGCGATGCGACTACCTATTTCTACTTGCGACCTTATGAATTGTCCACTATGGAATTATCGGGGTATTATATAGGTATTTATAATTAAACTTTCACAGACGTTAGGTACCTTACCGACAACACCTAAACACGCCATAAAACAATCATTAGTCATTTTTGCACAAAAGTCAGACTAATCAAGGTGACAAATAAACGTAACTGAAAGTGTTCTCGGGTTTTCCAGTTTCTGTGCACACAATTATCTGTCCATAATTTCCTTATCTCATTAATTTATCAATTCTATTGATATATTCGCCGTAGGTATGGTTAAATAGAGTTCATTGAGTAATTGAAATTTTAAATCGTCCTTCCATATCCGTATACATCCATTCAAATTGCTTAGCATACAATTTTACTTTTCAAAGGAAAGTGAAAGGCTTGACAAATTATTAATTATGTACGCTAATTATGTTTCGTACTAAAAATAGATCACAAATGGTCACCATGTGTAAACAACGTATACAATAGCTATCTTTTTCTTATGAGCCAATGTGGCCGACTTGTACCTATACTAGTAAATGGATATAAGAATTTAATTCATAGATATTTTGCTTGTGATAGTAAAAATTGCAATAATTTGGAATTTCTACTCCAAAAACTTCATTAATTTGTAGTATATGCCTTCGTATAGTTTTAATAAGAAAAGATTT
>JAQFYC010003242.1:0-21564 GCA_034694165.1 Tomocerus mixtus | reverse complement strand
GATCTAGATACAAAAATGCGAAATTATCATATGATAATTTCGCATTTTTGTATCTAGATCGAGACGGCTCAATGAATTTTGAAGTTCTCTACGAATTCGTGGATTTATTGGCAAGAAATTTGAAAGAGATATTGTAGATAAGTTAGCACTGAAAGTTTTAAGAGCCCATAGAAATTATACGATTTTTAAATGCCGGTTGTTCGTAATCTTCACTGTCGAATCTTAAATATTATAATTCCTTGCAATTTGTAAGGAGAGCAAGTTGCGAGAGTATAAACATATAATCTTATAACGCGTCACATGCATGTGCTTTGGATGAACAGATTTGTGTAGAAATGGGCTAAACTATGCTCCCGTAAGATATGAAAGAAACTCCTCCAGTTTTGAATGGATTTGATTTGGGAAGATAATATTCATCAGATCGGGCTGGTGTTGATTGAAATTCTTTTTCGCCAGTCGTCACCAGTTCAAATTTTGAATTAAAGTTCTATTGTTTTTATGCGCATGAAGCCCGACATATTATAGTTTGCCAATTTAAGCGTTTTCACGCTGACTTTCGTAGTCACTCCCCCCACTATACCTTTACGCAAGCACATATGATATAGGCTGATCTGATAATTATATTGTGATATAATTATCATTAATTACATTAAAAGTCAGAAATTATTTAAATTAGACTTTAAATAGCAACTGGTAACAGTCCGTCACGTTCACGTCAAGATGCAGCAAGGAGGAGGCAATTTAAAACTTCGGCAGCACTTTGAAGGTCCGCTTAACAAATACACAAATGTGATGAAGGGATGGCAGTTTAGATGGTTGGTGCTCAATCCTGACAAAGGCATTCTTGAATATCACGTTGTAAGTTAACTTTTTCTAATTATTCAGTTATTTTAATTTGATACATATAATAGGGAACTTATTTTTAAATATATTACCTTAGTATCTAATCTTTGTATTTTGTGAAAGACAACATTACATTGCTGATTGCAAAATGGTCAATAGTTATCCTACCTAATAGTATGGAGTTCAAATTCAAAATTCCAGTTTTCTTGTATAGTAAATGAATTGAAATTGACATTAAAGAATTAACACTTTGCGTGACACATTTATTAGTTTAATAATTTATAATTTTTTAGTCGGAAGCTGAAATGAAAATTCAGAAGCAACCAAGAGGGGCCTTGCATTTAGCTGGTGCTGTCATATCTCCTAGCGAAGAAGATTCTCATACCTTTGTAGTCAACTCGGCTTCCGGCGATGTCTACAAATTGAGAGCAGTTGACGCTAAAGAACGGCAAGAATGGATCACACGTCTCCGAGTAGTGTCGGAGCTCCATTCTCAAGCGTTAGCACAGGTAGTGTTTTACTTGGGATGGAATAGAAAACCTGTTAAATATTTGAATTGCTGGTATATGGGATAATGGGATATACCTGAATTGAGGTGACAATTTAACAATTTAACAATCCCTCTTACACTAACCTAAAAAAACCGAAGAAAAACAATTAGAGATTCTACTTATAAATAATAGGCCATTTTAATTTGTTAGGTGTAATAGAATTATGCAGAATATATCTCCAGTATCTGCAGTACCAGCACAGTATATCTATATCTAAGTGTATTATTGGATTTAATGAGTAATTACAAGACTAGAACATGCTAATGTTATAACAGATTTAATTGCTCATATTTTTGATTTATCCTTTATCTAGCTAATTTTTAAAAAATGTTTAGGATATACAGATGAATATGAATTATGTGTAATACATAATGAGATCATAAATATCTTCTTTTATTTTGACTTTTTACAGACTAACAGTCCTTTGGTATCCAGAGAACACGGCTCTTCGTCTGCTAAAATGGTCCCTACGAATTTGTCTATTTTAGATGCATTTGCCCATGTACAAGAATGGTTACAAAAGGCGGAAAACTGCTGTCAAGACTTGGGACACTCCATAGATCGATTTCCTATTTCAGGTAAATAGATTTTTGTTTAACCTCTACATAAGCAAATCATTATTTTGACGCAATGTGTGTATTGTTTAGTTTTATATGTAATATTACTACGGTATTTTATATGTGCATTTTATGTAATTATAATTGCGAGCGTTAGGATAATGAAAACGATAAGTCACATGCAATTCATTTAAGTTTTAATTTCTGGATGAAGGTCGTGGACACAAAAGTACCGATCCTGAACTGTTGCTAATAAAGGCTACATCTCAGGCAACTCTGGGGTGTTTAGAAGAATGTCTTTATGCTCTTCAGCTACAACAACGTGCCTCTGTGAAAACTGAAACAATCTCCAAAGAGCTGCCACCCTCCAAAGAGATCCCACTATCACTTCCAAATTTCCATTCCCAGCAAACCCCAATGCATCACCAACATTCTCAACAGCAACTAACTATTGGAAACAGTGTTAATTCAAACTGGCCAACGAGTTATTCTTCGCCAGCCTCCACTACAACAACACCTATCGGCCCAAACTCTTCTTCTTTCGGATCTTTTCAAAAACCTTCCTCTTCTGGTAGCAATGATGGAAGTGGGAATAGTAATAGTGGAAACAATGTACATGACAGCAATAGTAGCACATCAAAAATCTACGGCTCTAATTCTTCGATATCGCAAAACAAATGATGAAGCGATCAATTGTATGCTACATAAATACGCTAATCTATTAATTATCTGTAGTGTCTTTGAAACCACAAAATATGATATTGTGCACTAATCCAAATTATTGATAAAAAGTAGGCACTACTAATATTATATCTAGGAAAGTAAACACTGTCATCAAAGGTTGCTTACTACTTATTGTTGAATGCTAGATAGTCTATAAATTACTATTAAGGATATCTCAATCTTAGTGGAATATAGAATGTAGGTACTATTTATCATATATAACACTGGTACTACTACAGATATTTAAAAATAATGTCTTTAAAGACTTGTGGGGTGGGGATGGGAAAGTGAAAGCGTTACTGCTACAGGGTACCACTTTTGTTGAAATGGTGCTTGGTGGGATCTTGGAAACGATATTTGTCCTATCTCGCTGTATTTTTCACTATTTGTGTGATCTCTGGCGGGTCATTGAAATAGGGTTGATTAATCGCTGTATATTTTACTTCGTTTCAATGTGTAATAATGTACTTCGTTTGTTTGCATGACCTAATACAGATGTCTTAAAAATATAATGACATGAATCATGTAAGGGCACAGCGCTGTAACAGGCGCACACTTTTAATGGCTTAAATCAGATGCATTGTATGCATATCCAGTTGATCCACATCGGGCGTTTTAATTCCCCTGCCAGAAGAATTAGATATACATATATAAATATAAGGTCCCGAATGACCTTACAGATTATACTTACAATTGGTAAAACTCCTTATTACGTCAATAATTCCAATGCCAGCACTACGTTATTGTATAGGTAGAATGTTAACCAAATACAGTTTATAATACAAGTACAGTCACGTACTTGCATCTTTATCTGTATTTCGCTGAATTGTAGTCATAGTCATACCAAATGCAAAATCATTAGTATATTGTTACTGAAAGTCTACGTATTTAACGAGTAGGATTTAAATTATGATGGTTATTCATTTTAAATGATTACCAGAATAATCAATATTACAATCGAATTTAAGTAGGCAAATGAGTTTGACTAGGATATAAAATATAAATTATTGTCCTTTAAAATGACTTTTCTGTATAAAAAATTCGCAATGAAAAGTAGTTTTTAAACTTCCTCGATATCCCTATGTCGAAATTAAGTTAGCAACCCAAAAAGTATGTAATGACGGCCTATGTTCCCAACTTAAGATACTGGGCTACAGTTGAAAGTCGGCCTGTTAAGAAATTTGGTTTGTGTCAGAATGAGTAGTATATTAATGGTGATTGCACTACAAATGATAATACTGTGGTAAATACCCATGTAAAAATGCATCGGGCCGTGCATTTGATCAATATACTCTATTAAGCCTTTAACACTACGTACCCTATTTCGTAGTTTACTTACATAGAACTACAACAACACAAATATTATAGTACATACTTATAACTACTACTAATATTCAATTAAATAGATAAATCTTAATCAAATTACCACCTAGGTCCTACAAATATCTTCATATTTTAGCCCTAATTCCTCAACCGTAATAAGCAATAAAAAGGTTTTGAAATATAGATATGTTTCTTAAGCAATAATTTAATTCACTAATAGAATTCTCTTAAGAATATTGTATCTATTAGCCAGTAGCCTGGTTTTGAAATATTGTAACTTTAAATTAATGCGTACCAATATAATTTGTAGAATTATTGTACGTACCGAGGACGAATGCATTTACAAGTAAAAGCTACTAAATGCTATCTACATTATTTAAGCTAACTCCTCTAGGAATCTTTTTTTTTTGGCTAATGAATCCTCGTTTTAGAAAACAGGGCGGTGGAATTATTGACTTGGTAGCTTTCGCCCCACTTGTCGAAATACATCAAATTATCACTACAAATATTTGAATATCTCGATAAAGAATTTTTAGTCAACCTTCTTCGGTAATTTTTGCATCACTATCTACCATTACTGTAATGTGCCAGTTACTGTGCTATCTAATATATAATTGTAGTTCAGCTCAGTAATTAGAATTATTATACAAAGTGCATCCTTGTACTTATATGGTAAAACTATAAACAATAGGCGTTTAACTATAATAACTTTCGTAATAACTAGTTGGCTATTTTATGAATGGTTATATTATGGAACTACTTATACGTATATGTATTAAATATTAACAATTTTGAATGCGAATTGTTGCTTCTAGTTAACTGTGATTGCCATTGTTTTCCCAGGATTGTCAAATAATTTTTGATTACGTAAATCGCTGTAAACTTCAATTGTTGTTTTTAAATAAGTTTTGTTTTTCTTGTACCATAGTTGGTGTTCTGTATGATCTGAATATTTCCATATCTTTTTCTACTACTGAAGAAGTCAATGAAGTCAAAGTGATTGTTTGATGAATGTACACTACAGTTACTTATTATTGTTAGTTATAATATAAGTAGATGTCAAAAGGATTCCCTTAAAAAGCTGCGATTTAAAAGGTAGCGTTGTGTATACAATATAGAAACTAGTCTAAAGACAATTTTTACACTTTTAGACCTTGCATTGCGTAATGCACACCCAATAATAGACTTCATATCATTGCTAATCTCATTTACATAAAAATTGATTTTTAGGAAGTATGGTATGTACGACGTTGTGCAGTATTCCAATATTAAACTAAATTACTTACTGTACTATACAAGTAAAATGTAATGATAATTATAACTAAAAAAACATTCCAACTAAATACACAATAGAATATAGATTCTATGATGTCCTTAGGTAGGTTTACGTGTTTTGCCTGTTATAAAGACTTATAGGTATATAACTTATGTAAGGGAAACTTAATGACGTCCACCTCATCTGTTAACATAATTGATAATAGGGGCTAAAAATTGTCTCATTGAAGAAGGTAAACTATTAAATACCTAATAATATATGTTATAATACGCAAATTCTATAACATTAAATTACACCACAATACATAATATAATAGTATTGTACAAAAACAAATGTTTATTTAATGACATCAAATGTTCTATTTATTAAGTAAGTAAAGGTTTAAATCATGCTTGTGTCATGCCACATCACTACCGTTATATGGTTATGTAAATAGGCTAAATTGTCAATTTAAATATGTATAAGAGTGTGAAATGTATATATAATATGCTATTTAATTAAATATCTAGTGTAAATTATACATGAATAATAGGTAATTAATATTGGCGTATTCTAGACTCACATGCGACAGTCAACTATATACATACAAAATGAATTCTAAAGTACACTTTACATACATATGATGAAATATATTATTGGCAATAGCAATACTTAAAGTTACAAGATATCAGGATATCACTCATTTTCATATGGTTCATCGATAACCAATTTACTGAACCTGTAAAGGCTGTATTTACTGCGTTTAAAAGTATCTATTGAATAGAGTAAGAAATTAATTAGGAAATGCCTGTAAAAATGCAATAAATTAAATAAACCCCCTTCCTGGTCATTTGTAAAAATACTCCTTCGTTTGCGCTGATAAATATACTTATTGTCGAAAAATTGTAAATATCTTTACTTAACTAAACGGTGTTGCAACAACATACTTATTAGTTGTGCCTGTAGTGTATAGTTGGTAATATTGTAAATTATAACTATCCAAGACCATAAACGCGGATTTAGCCATTTATGTCTCTGTATAATGTAAAGAAAGTTAGTCTATTATTTTTTAGTAAATGCGAGCGCATATGTAGATAAATAGAGCAGATATATGAAGTAGTAATTAGTTGCGTTTATTTACACTAAGACGATGTATTTCTGTAGCTTTAGATTTAAATTAATTTAGTGACACTTTTGCTATTTTTTGTGAATCACTAAAATTGGCACAAAAATATTTAGGTAGAATTTGGTAGTTGTGATAATTACTAATTTGCATGTAATTATAAATAAGGTATGATGTACTCATTTGTTTATATAATTGACGTAAGATTTATGTGTGTTTTGTGCATACATAGATACATTTAAAAATGCATATATATGTACAAGTGATTGGTTGCCTTTTAATTTCTGAAAAGAATTAAGACAACAAGTGTAACAATAAAAATAAATATATGTAACTTCAAACATAACATTATATATATGTAGTGCGATCTTTTAATTAGTATTTAAATATGTTAAATAAGATGCATTTATCTGTTACATATTGTATTTATTGTAGCATGATTGTTTCTACGGAATGCATACCATGCTATTTTATAAATTGTGAATATCTATCCAAAAGAGGTGGATAATCTCTTTGGAATAAAAACTGATTAAGTGCTGTGTGCGTTCTGTGAATGCAACAGGCCAGGCCAGGACAAGCAAGAGACAAAGTATAAAGTAATGTAAAGAGCGTGTTCTGCCATAGTATAAATAAATATGAGTGAAAAATAAATGCACGCAAGAATTTTGCTGTTGAAACTCATCATTTTATTCTAAGGACTATTCCTCTAAACGACAATTAAGTATTTAGCTGCTTAATGTATATTTAACATAATTTTTGCAAACAGGAAATCCTAATCAATTTCTTAGATATAGGTATCATATTGTTATGTAAGTAGTTTATAGTTTACTTATAAGTAAATACATAGTAGTATAGGTCCCCTACACATATAAAGCTGCATTACTGAAGAATAGTTTATAATTATTTTTAGTTACAGATCTTCTGGTAGCTACTTACAATATACTTTCTTAAAGATAAATAGATACATTTAGAGTACATCGATTTTTAATAGTCAAAGATTTCACATTCCTAACCGTATAGATAACTAAATTATAAATTAACATTCGGGAAGAGTGTGCCATGAAATGTTTATAATGTTTTGTAAAGGTAGGTATATATATTTATTATATTAGATGTCATCTCACATTTAAATTTAAATGGTAATAATATAATCAAATATTAAAACAGAAATTTGAAATACTATATGCATGAAGGATGAAGTGAATTGAATTGGGTTAAGTACTTATATGTAGGTGTACATTAGTTTTAAATTGATCAGATTTTTTTGCTCCAGTTTGGTTTTGGTTTGGTCGTAGGGTAATTACGACGAAGACATGGTTTACAACAAGACGATGAGATTACGAAATATTGTCAGCACCCCATTATCTTATTCTACACGTCTACACACTATACAGTACACACTATTGTATGTAAGTACGTAACAGTAAGTTACTGATTACAGATCTGTGATGACAATGCTGTATATTTATAGTACATACAATACACAACCATTGGCATTGATCTAGTCTTTCCTGTTGCTACCTTTCCCATCTGTTAAAATGGGTTTCTCGAAGATAGATTTAATCTACTTATTGATAGTTAGAGTTTAGTCTGCCTAGTGCCAAGATAAAATACTATTGTTAATACAGAAGTCAAGTAAAGCGAGAGCTTAGTAGATAGAATTGCTACATTTGCATTAGGTTGATAATTGTTAGGCATACATATAGGAAGTTATTTTTCTTCGACAGGAACTTAAGTTTCTTCACTAGCTTTAGGGATAATAGCCATCATTAAATAAATAGTAGTGAAAGGTTTGTAGAAATGTTTACATTATAACATTATACTCAGTTTTCTATTTGATTGGTACACTAAGCAGTAAAAATTAACTAGCCTAAGTACTTTTTTATTAATTATCTAGTAGGTAATTTTAAATTCTTAATAAATTGGTGTTAATTAAGATTTAGATGTAACTATACTCAAGTATCTTTCTGATTATGTATATATATAAGTATATTTAAAAGTTAGGGCATTTGTTAAGTAAAGGAAGAAAATCTTAAAATTCTTATAGTCAAGTCCAACTTTTACGGTAGTGGCAATCTCCCAAAGTATATATCTAACATTTAATATTAATTGGCAGCTGTAAATATGTAAAGTACTGATTTGATATATAACATGTAACAATAATAATAAAAGGCATAATTTACAACATTAAAATAACAATGGAAAAATATTGTAGGCTCCTGTATTCGTAGGTACCTGTATTATTAGAACTAAATTGGTTGTGTTACACATTCAGATTTCCTATTGTTACTGAATAGATACAATTCTCTAAAATGCAATATTTATGTACGGACATCAAAAGTCGGGATAAAAACTATTCTGCACGAAACTATAAGAAGTTTCATATTGTTTTTCAGAATTAAGGCAAAGAAATAGTTTAAATATACGCAAATAAATGACAAACAAGCTTAGTAACGGCAGAATTTTTTCATTATACATCATTATACAGTAGCATTTATTAGTTTTGCTTTGAAAAACTTTTCTAAAAGGTATAGCAATTTAATTGTTTTCCTAAAGAGGTTTGAAGTTTGAAGAAGCCATGCAAATCTTTTAAAAATTATTTAAACTATTTTATCACATATTTTTTATGCATTATAAGGAGTAATTGTAATTGTCTCCTTGGTTTGTACAAATTGAAACTGATTGTAAGTAACATTTGGCACAATATTAATTTTTTATATTTATGACTAGACCGATTAACTGAATATATAGCATATAGAGTAAATCTCTAATCAGTGTATAATGTAATTAGTGTATAATTATTGTGTAACATGAAATCTCATTTAACCAGAGAAATCTATCCTATTTTTGTTGCTATTTTTTTGCAAAATGGCAAGAGAAAACTTTGCATGATAAAGATACATAAATATAGCACTTTCAAGTTTGACTATTTGATTGGAGATTTTTTTAGAGGGATTGGAGGTAAACCTGATGTATATTGAATGCTAGGAAGATCAAATACAATACATACAATTACAATTACATAATAGTTAGTGTTTAGTTGATTATTATTTATAATATGTTATAATAAACACAGTTTTAATTTTTTTTACAATTTCTACCTGTGTATGTTTAGAAGTTAACCATAGTAATTAATATTTAATCAATTAATTACAACTTTCTCAACTTCATAGTGTTTTTCACTATTTCTGTCGACATATAGTAGGTAGTGTAATGGTAACATTAAATATAATAGGAAATAAATCAGTTCTAGTACATTAGGTTTACATTTATGTACGTGATAGTGTTTCCAGTACTATAAGTAAAGGTATTTAACTATTAGTATAATCTAAATTAGGATTTAAAAAGTAACCATATAGCGTAAGTGATGGTGTGTTCTGACTCAGCTAATTAAGTGCATCATATTTCAGTTTCCATATATAATGTGTATCACAAACGTTCCAGATATCTGTATCTCAATGGATAAAAGATATAAAATTAAAAAGCATCATCTGCTACAAACCTTCTTTTCACTTTTAATTGGATCGACTACAAATTTAGCCCTCGCACATTACCTCGCCTATCCGAGATGATTATCAAAGGAAAACTGATTAGACTTACTTTGCACCAGGATTTTCTACACACCTAATATATTATCACGTTTCACAGCGATTGCCCTTTTATGCATCTGATTGAGTTCTGGCATCAGACTCTAGGTACATGTACATAGTTAGGGCAGCTATAGAGCACACAATATATTTTTCAAATATTTTCTACATATTTACAATTTTTAGGTTTCGTTCAGAGTTCAGAAAGTTCAGATCAAGGTGCAAGCCCTAAGTTATAAGTTTACTTAAAAGAAATCCTCTATATTTTTAAATACACTTTTTAAAATGATGAAGTAGGTAATAAAAATAAGTCAGTAATTATATAAATCTAAGGAAAGAGAAAAATAATTAATTTCGTGAGACGATTTAAATACTTAAATATAACTTCTTTTTCATGGCAATATGGGTAACATTAATATCTGATTGACAAGGGGGAAGGTTTCACGTACAATGATTTATTTTCTAACTTTGGATTAATTTCTCATTATTTGTTGGACAAACATTTAAAGCCAACAATTGTTAAGCTATTTTTATAAGTATGTATTACCAATTCATATTAACGCTACTCCTAATAGTGATCAAACAATGGTCAATAAATATCGTACTTGTTCTTTGCTCATAGCTGTGATGGAAACAGTTCTCACAATGTCAGCCCGGTGATGGGCATCATATTCTGGGGGGTTTCCATTTCTTCCCCATCAGATGACTTCTCCTCATAGTTGACGCTATTTCTGGGAATGGGAACCTGGCTGGCTAATTTTGGCATGGAGGAACCACTCTCTTTGTTTTTACGCTTCGAAGAACGCTTTTCGGATTTCTTTTTGGCCTTCTTAGGCTTCTTCAGAATTGGCTCCTCCTTCTCTTGAAATGAAACTTTCTCCTCCGTGAGATTAATAGTGAGCTTCAGCTGCTTCTTGACTGATTTCTGTGCAGACCCACGGCTCCGAGTGGGCTTGACTGCAACAATGTAATATGTTGGCATACAAAGATAAAACCTTTACGCTATGGCAATATAGTAAGTAGGTTGTACATAATATTTTTGAAATTTAGGTATTACCTGGAATAGCTGGAATGTATTCTGGACGATATGACCCAGAATCCAGTGCAT
The DNA here is from genome assembly GCA_034694165.1 of Tomocerus mixtus. Taxonomy (NCBI): domain Eukaryota; kingdom Metazoa; phylum Arthropoda; class Collembola; order Entomobryomorpha; family Tomoceridae; genus Tomocerus; species Tomocerus mixtus. Next base: position 10,494 of record JAQFYC010003242.1, on the reverse strand, counting down.
ACGCGTCCCCATTATTGGAAGACACCAAATCTGTACTCTCCAAATCCGTATCAGTTTTTTCAACTAATTTATCCGTAGCGACAGCACGCGCTGATTGAGAGCGTGTGCGCCGTTTTTCATCGGGAGTGGTTTCAACAGCGTCTCCAAGAAGCGTTTTGGCATCAGCCAATAAATCCTCCAATCTTTTATCCATTCTTTTTCGTTTTGCTCTCTTTTCTGTAACTATAATTAAAATTTTGCAATATATTTTTTGCTACAATGATTTGCTTTTATAGAACAAGAGTGCTTGGTGGTGTACCTATTGGCTCAGGTTCGACAATTATTCCTCCGCAAGAAGAGTCAGCATCCACATTTTCAGATTCCTCTTCCTCGTGAGATCGGACAACAGTCTCCGGGGCCTTGGATTTCTCCTTCTTTGCAATCTTAGCAGCTCGCAATTTAGCTGCCCAAGCAGCAAGTCCTGCAGGTTGACCCGTGGGGGTCGTTTTCCGCCTATCGACCCGGATAGGCTCAGTATTCTTCCTTTGGAAGGCGACTGGTTCCACTGCAGCTGCAGCAGACATCAGCGATGGGAAGAGCTCTTGGGGGGATTTCAGAGGCTCACGTCTGCTTTGAGTAGTCCAGCTGCCTCCTTTCACCCATTCTCCCTTCTCATTCTTCAATGGTACCCCTGAATTGTACTTGCAGAAAGTTAGCTTCAAAGATTCCTTCTTTCCCTCATTTTTCTTGACCGGGGGCTGCAAACGAAAAGTAAGTTGGGATATATTATGTCCATTTATATTTATATTGCAATTAATGTTTTATTTTCAATATTTTATTTCTGTTTACCCGAATGGATAGTTTGTGGGCCAATGAGCACTCAGCACAGTACCAGATCATTCGAGGATCCATCAAATCCGCCTCAGTTACTGGAGGGCGATGACAATTGAAGTGGTAACGCTTCTCACAATCGTGACATTCCACCAGAGGCTTTTCATTGTCCCCTTTCCTGTTAAAACGGGTTATTGTGTAGTGTGCCATCGTCATTCTTATAATACAAACATTTTTATGCAATATAAACAATATTTAGTTAAGGAATGATTTATTTTTCTTACTTGCATTTGATGCATTTTGATTTCTCCTCGGGACACATTGGAATAACGTCGTCACTATAGTTTGGAAACTTGGGGAGCTCAGGCAATCCAGTACCGTTGTCTGTAAGGATATCTTGAAATGTGGTGGATATTTCTTCATCGCTGAACGTCTTGCCGTAGTTGAGTAGGGCGTCCATGGTTAACGAAGCTGTTAAATTAGCAAGTCCACTGTTCCTGTCATCCTCCCTCCTTTTAACCTTCAAACAAAGGAAGAAAAATCATTTATTTTAACATTATAAGAATAAAACACAGAAAACATTGCAGGGGTACAAATATATACACAAACTATATATGAACATATTTAATGCAATGGGTGGTTACACAAATGCGGAACACTATTATTACACGAACCAAGTAGGTTTTACCTAGTAAATACGTAACTAGTATTAGAATATAATATCTCAACGAAACCTATCCTCTACTATGTATTATAGTATAGTACAATTACAAGGTACCCAAACCAAAGTTAAACTGTCTGATGAAGTGTGCAAGTGTGCTTAGCCTTGTAGTGCAGTAACCTGAAACCTGATTTGATGTGGACTAATTCTGTGCACTCCAATCATTCTTTTCTGCTCTGCTATTTCATTTAATGACTCTATTGTCAGCATGCATTAGACTTATTGGGTATTAAATGCTGAATACATAAGTAATATTTAATTATACATCAATTTTAACTTATGAGTACGTGCGTAATATGCATGACAATATATAATGGGTAATTTTATGCGTTTGTTTTTACTAGTTGTAACCCAGACAAAAAAAACTGTCGCCAATCCAGCCTCTCTCAAACCCTTAAAACTTGCAAAACGTGAGCACATATTAGTATACACATACAGAATATTAATTTTTCATCGAATTATTAATTGCATTACCGTCACCCGAGGACGAAAAGCATCCAGCAACGGCAATGGTAACCATTGATGATGATGTGGCGAAGTTTGAGAGTCCGGTAGCTGAGACATCTTAGGGAGCCAAGTCACGTCTCAATTAGATTAGCAATCCAAAATTCAAAGGTTGTCAATGGGAATATACTTAGATTTGCCCACCCACGCTCTAAAAATTTCACGATTAAACAAATAAAAGAATAAAATATATAAAAGAATACAAAATCACGTACTTAAACACGATTGCTCAGACACATGACACTTTAAGCTAAATAAGCTAACTAGTAAATAGGTATTTGCATTTTCTTATTACAAATGCCATATCTATGTATAGATTCTTATCCTTTCCTGACTTTAATAAAGATTTAATATCGCAAACAAGGTACAAAGGGCTTTGAAACGTAACAGTAAATATTTCGCATTTTTTGCCGAAATCTATTTGCTCTACACCTGGATAATAAATATTTAAGCTATTAGGATATATAAAACTAAAAACTAAAATAGAATATTAATGACGCGCACGTGTATCATAAAAGCGTGCAAATTAAAAGGAGTTGCTGTCTTTGTAAGTAGGTATTGCATAAATAATGGGATAAGTTGAAAGTACAGCTTTACTTATACTTAACTACCTATATAGTGTATCTATATACACTTTCTGAAAAATTAGCGTTGGGGAATATAGGAAGGTATAATATTGAATATTTCTACCAAATTCTGAATAATTATTAAAATAATTACTGCTTAATTTATAAAGGTAGTTTACCGAATCGTTTATTTATTTTGTGTGAAGTATAATAGACTGTAAAGTGAGTGTATTGCGAACAAGTAGTTCGAAAAAGGAGAAAGTTTAACTTTCCTTCTAAAAGTCAAATGCGAAGCGAAGAATGATAGGTTAATTGTATATTGCAGCGGTAATAAAGTGAAAGTGGGAGTGAGTCAGTTGGTATTGAAGGAAAGGAAATGCAAATAATGCGAAGTGAAGGTGAAGTGATGCAAATGTAAAACTAGCGCAGGTCGTGTCCAAAATCACAATCACATCGATGTATTGTACTGTATGTGAATGTACTTGTATAAGTATGCCGGATATAAAATATTAGCAGAAATAATGACAAGCCTACTTCTGCACACTTTCTGTAGTGAAATATAATAGAAATAGGTAGACAAGACAGTAGATTCAAACCCAATAATAATATTGTTGTTGTTTGTAAATATGTTGTTGTGGTTGTGTGGATTTATATTAGTAAGATAAGGATTTCAGGTAAAAGTTTACAAAGAGACAGCAGTTCTGAAGAGAACCGAACTGTTTCAATAGTTTAATGCGCAGATACGATACCTACACAGTAGTCGTAGTCGTAAGAATTCTGGAGACGGATTTGCTGACGCCTTTATATACTTTCGGAATGTCGGGTAACAATGAGCACTGAACAAGTATACAATAACAGGGAAGTGAAAGCCGCCAAGTAATTATTATTATGTAAGGAAGAAATGGATAGCTGCCGCTTTGGCTTTATGTCAATCGTCAATTCAGGTAATCGTTAGTGAAAACAAAAGAGTCAAAGTTCGGAGAAAGTAGGAAGAAAGTTGATAGTTTGTTGTATTGTATCTGATCTTGACTTTATGTAATGTAATGCAATATAATATTATGTTATATGCAGTAAAACATTCCTAATTCCTTTCTCCCGGCGGTGGGTTGCTATGCTATGATAACTTTCACCAAGAAGAAAGTATCTGCCTGCCTCCTCTTTCTGCGTCTAAAAATTATATACTCACTGCCCTAGGTACAATAGCTACTATCCACAGCAGCCACGCTTACACAATGCTATGCTTTGGAGTGAACCTTGTTTGTACCATATAAATATATACTAAATCCTATACTATACTGCATACAGCTTATACAATATACAACTTTCCGGTACGACTGCTCTGCTATTCTGCGTATTTAATTCAGTAGCGCTTCAACCAATCTGATTCACTTCAGTACTTTCCCCATATCTTTCCTTGTACTGTATCCCTACTGTGCAATGCAAACTTTGAGCTTATTATTGTCAATAAAGAATTTAAATTAACGGAGAGATTTTACATACACAATAAAATGACAATGATGCCAAAGATGACAATGACACTAAAGTAGAGCAACGAGTACAAGTTTTATCCTTTCTTTTGATCGCACAAATAAAGATAACCAGATAGAATTGAGGAAACGACAGGAATACAATATAATATTCAATGCCTATTGATGTATAATACCAAGTATCCAGGATTCCAGAAACTCGATAAATATACGGGTGTAAATTGTGTAATGTGGAGTGTAGACTAAATATATGGAATGAAAAATCTTGAATGCGAGTAGAATAGTATGCAATGGAATTGGATAGAATTACGTGTAGATAGTTGACGGAAGCTTACTGATGATGTGATGTGATGTGAGAATAAGCATAATATTGTAGAAAGATTCGGGGAAGAAGTAAACCAAGAATCAGCTAAAACTTCCTCGTATTCCTATTCGAATTGGGTGGGATTGGATCTAATTTCTTGGGAATTCATCTTCAGAACAGGTAGATATTATATTATGGTTGTTGCGCAACATACAATCAAGAGATTATGATTAGAGATATTATTTTACATCCGAATCTAACGATAAACTCAATTATTTTATGTGTATCCGGGGCATCTTCTTGATCATCTCTTTCTTTTTACAGATAGATAGCATGGTAGCAAAACTCTCTAACAATATTTTATCATATGCTATAAAGACTTCTTTTATATTTATACACGTTGCGCGGTGTAGTGAAAAGTATAGTTAAAATGCATGACATGACAGCTCTTACCTTTACTTGTGACTGTGATGCGATGTGAGATGATTCCGGATTCTCCTATTGTTTGTAAATTGTGTATGTTGTATGTATGCACAATGTTTGTTTTGTGCGGCTGGGGCTGGGACTATGACTGTACCTGAAACAGGGAAAAGTGTGCAGAAAACTTACACTTTACACTTTGCAAATGTTTTCGTAACCTTTCCTGCACTTCTGCTCCCGATCGTGATGCGATGTATGTATGCATGTGCAAACTACAGATGTGTTCAGTAGGTATGGAGATTTGTATGTATTTATAACAACGCTTCTTGATTCCTTTCACTCAACACATCACTGCACAGCATCAGTATCAGAGCATATCCAAGATAAATCATGCATAGACTGAGCCGGAGATGATTTTATTCACAGTATTTGTATAATAGTGTTTGCTGAATGTAATATATTATTACTCATAATTACAAATACTCCCAAGTATAAAATTTTATGAAAATTTGCCAGAATCAGCTAAAAATACATTAAGACGACAGTTTTCATTGTATTCTTGTGAATGTCCAACTAACTTACTAAATAGGCAATAATAACAGTGCAGAGTTAGAAGATAGCGTTTTATTGGCAGTACAAGTAGCACCGGGCATTGGTTTGGAAGAAACTCCGTCAATTAGTAATCGTACTTTGATTAGATTTTAGGTCTACATTTTATAGGTATTATATTTAAAGAAGAACAAGAGCAATGATCTATTTTCATGTAACAGATCGATAAATTAGAAGACAAAAGGAGTTTGTCGTATTCGTATTGACTGGTGTTTATATTGTTCAATTGCTATTAAGATAAATGCTAGATATATAATACTTATAATTATTACAGTAGTTTGCTAAGCCGCAATGTGTTCACTTGCCCATTACGTAGATACGATTATGGAAATGTGAGACCTGTACCATTTAACACTTGAATATAGTAACTGTGGTATTCAATGCGGCAAGTGTATGTATACAGTAACTGTAATATTGTCTAACAAGAATAAATGGTTCGTGTAGTTCACATTGCTAAACGTAGTTATTGAAATTGCAGTACAAATGAGACAATATCTTCTTATGTATGTGTGTAGTTGTTATTTTATTGCGTATTGTGAATCTTTGAAAATGAATCTATTATTGCGTACACGTTGTAGTAGAAGGGTCTAAGAATAAAACATTTTAAATAGAGAGCTTAGAAATCTCTACAAACATCATCGCTGCTTGCTGAGGTGTATGGAGAAAGGAAGCGTTGTGATTGTGATGTCTCACATTACATTGTATATTATACTTACATGTACGTGTACATGTGCTAAGAAATTACCTATTTACTATAGTAACTTGCAATGCAAATCGTTTGCATTGCATTTTATGCGAGTACGTGTATATAATGGATAAAGTATAATGAACTTTATTTCACTAAAGTACGATACATATAAGGATATATAAGGAAGTGAGACAAATTGCCACAATCACTGCATGGCATGAATAGTTGAAAGGCTTAAATAGTTGTGTTATACGGACGATTTCATTTTTCGCATTGAGACACAATACAAGTCTTGAAGTTGAAGTTTTTAGCTATAGTGACAACATTTTACGTGTTACGTATTATGTATTTCAATCAAATAAAGCAGTTAATTTAATATTTTGAGCTGAGCTTTTATTTGAATAGGCTACCGAAACTAATGCTGATAAAATATTCACAAATACTATATAGGTATATAGGTGAATAGGCAACGATATGTTCAGTACATAAGCTAGTTGCATTTCACATACTATAATAATTTTTTGGGTGAAATCTGATCATCATACAACGAAATGGTAATACAATTATTGCATACCATGTTTCAACTGCAGATTGGGTGTAATACAGATAATAGCATATAATGCAAAATTAATAATGATATTACATGTGCAAGCATTCAAATCTGCTGTCTTATTCAGAATTTAATGCAATTTTGACACAAAAAGATAACGGTATTAATACTTGGCTTCCAATCCTAATCTATTTTTGTAGATTAAACTAATTTAATGATTAATTTGCACTGGGAATAAACTAGCTTATTAGTACTCTATGTATACCCTTAACCCAAATTGATTTTATATGAAAAATTAAATGGCCATCGTATCACACCAAGGGATTTTTGTGTCTCATGTAGCAAAATCCTAACATGTGGAGTAGACAACCCTCGTTCTCTGGTTTGTCAGAGTAACCTGTAGTAAAGTTTTTCTAATCGTGTTTGTAAAGTAAACTAAACGGGGTGGATACATTTATTCAAGCACAGTTTATCACTGAGGGGGTAATTAACGCTTTGTGTATTCATGGGCTTTACGTGCATATATTTATTATATTTGTTCAATTTTTGGCAAATATAAATAGTATGTCCTTGTTGCTTAAAATGTTCAGGTGAGCCCCCAAAAGCATAAATATTATTCTTCTGTTGGTAAATTGATTCTGGTTCATGGACAAATTAAGTAAATATATTTAGAATAATTTTGTCCAGTTTACAAATAAGATAATACCTATCAATTTAATTTACTTAAAATGATTATACTCCCATATAAAATAGCTAAACTTTAGCAATTAGCCTGCAATCGTAGGGAATTACCTGGAATAGACAATATCTCCATTTATCCACCAGAATAAACGATGAATCATCATCACCCATTCCGACATTGGATGTTGAGAATTATATTTTGAAAATGCAAATTGTCAACTAATCTACTAAGAATTATCGAATTCTGAGTAATCATATTTGGAAATCAATGTCACCATACCACGATCAATCAAACCACTCATTGCAAATATTGTGCACAGCAGGATAACGCCTAATCCCATATAAATCGGAGAAGCACTCGAGTATTGCAATCGCAGTCGAGTTTAAATCTGTCCACAAATAGATTAATTTACGACATTACTTGCATATATACTGATTTATATGTAAGAACACGTTATATATTTATTTTAATATAATAGACACTCGTAACTTTTGGAATTCTTCTGGAATTTGATGTTGAAGTTAAATTGGAAAGCCACCTTGATTTTAATTGTACTAGGCTTATTTACATACTGACATTGCAGTGTGCACTCCTTTGTACTAGTGCATACAATCCAATATAATTCGTCAATTTAAAAAAAATTACGTTACATTTCCTAAAGAATTTTAGTGCTTGTAGAATACGTGTTTATAATAATTTTAGCATATCTTTAATTAGAGTTTCCTGAGTTTCCTTAAAAAATAAATGTCAATTTTCATTGAGGAATAGCCCATATTAACTGCAACATTGCATTTTATACAAAACTGGTAATCGTCAAGTATTTGCAAGCACTTAGTTTTTTGGTTCAGTTACCTTCAGCCTTTGTGAAGGGTAATACGCATAATAAATTCATCGGTTTGTTTGCAACTATGCAGTCTTCCATGAAAATAATTATTTTTCTCAGTGCACTTTCAGTGCTTCTGACTACTGTGACTGCATCTTCTGTAGGAAGTAATAGTTTAAAACTAATAACAATTTCATATAATTACTGAAAACTGAAAATATTAAGTAGTATTGTAAGTTAATAAATTAATTGTTTCAAGCTTTCCAGAGAAGAAGGCAGGAAGACCGGAGCGCCCGTTCTGTTTGTTATTTCAGTAATTGGGCTATTAATAGACCAGAGCCTGCTAATTATGACATAGAGGATGTTCCTGGAGATTTGTGCACCCACGTCATTTATTCTTTCTGTGGAGTGAGCAATGTTACGTGGGAAATTCTAGTTTTGGATGAAGAGGTTCAAGAGATTCTTTTTTAATTTTCAAGAGGAAGCTTTTATACTATAAAAGCACTGTATTTTATAACTTACTTTTTATCTTTAGGTTGATATAGTAAACCGAGGCTATGAAAGATTTGTTGCACTGAAAAATCAATACCCCCACTTGAAGACTTTGTTAGCTGTGGGAGGATGGGGTGAAGGAGGAAAGAAATATTCAGAACTTGCATCTATACCTGAAAGACGTGAAACTTTTACAAGGAGCGTCGTTGGTAATGCAATTATCTGATATTTGCAAATATATTATGTTTGCCCTTTGGATTTGGTTTAATTTCTGTGATTTTTGCAGAATACTTGAATACTTATGGTTTTGATGGATTTGACTTGGATTGGGAATATCCTGGAGCTGCAGACCGTGGTGGAAATTTCGCAGACAAAGATAACTTTTTAAGGTAAGTGTACTTAATTCTCTGATATTTTTTTAGCAAATACTTTATTGTATAGTAGATAACTAATAAATACAAATTATTTCTTAGTTGGGTACGAGAACTAAGAGCTGCTTTTGATGCAGAGGGCAAAGGTTGGGAGTTAACCGCAGCAGTGCCCGTTGCAAAATTCCGATTGGATGAGGGTTATCATGTTTACGAGTTGTGCCAGTAAGTATTAAAGCTAAATACTTTAGTTTACGCAATCCTTTATTGAATTTAAAACTTCATAATACTAAATCAACATTTTTCTGCAATATCTTTAAAACTATCTCTTAAAATATAGAAGAATCAGATTCGCTAATGTTTTAACACAATATATTTTAGGGAACTGGATGCTATTCACGTTATGACCTATGACCTTCGTGGTAACTGGGTAGGCTACGCTGATGTCCATAGCCCACTTCGTCGACGACCAGATTTGGACAGATGGGGTTATGAAACGCTCAATGTGGTAAATTAATTACTATTGAGTTTTATTCCGAAACTCTTTATAAACGTAGAGCTATGTCTATTGTCTATTACTGTTACCTACTTCATTAATTGTCATAATATCCCATTTGAATTATAATGATTTTTAATTATCTGTTTGCATTCTACATATTAATTTGTAGTCTCCTATGTAATAAATTGTCCAGGAAGGCAAATTTTCATATTTTTCTGAGATTTAAATGATGCATAATATTTCAACAGGAGGAGGGTCTCCTATTATGGGAAAATAACGGCTGTGCAAGAGATAAGCTTATTGTAGGTGTCCCATTTTATGGTCGTACTTACACTTTGGGATCCGCTGGCAGTAATGATTTAGGAGCATCCATTGTCCAATGGCTTGGAGGTGGTACCCCAGGGCCACTCACTAATGAAACTGGATTCTACAGCTTCCTTGAGGTTTACATTCTTTCATATTCAGAATTTATTTTAACAATAGCAATCACACAGTTCCCAATTTGTACGTACTTACATTTATTTATTTATGTTAATAAAAATATGCTTATAACATGCAAATGTTTTTGAATGACAGATCTGTTTATCTCAGCGTCTTCAACCTGGATGGGAAATACGATATGATACGCTAGGACTTGTACCATTCACTTACAGAGGTAACATAACATATAAAGGATTACTAATTACGCATCTTAAAAAATACTGGTATGTAGAATTTCGTTTCCAATTTATGGCAAAATATTTATCTTTTTCAGAATTGTTATGGATCGGATATGAAGACACGATCTCTCTCCAGATTAAAATGGATTGGATTAAGGAAAAGGGATACGGAGGAGCTATGGTTTGGGCTATTGACATGGACGACTTTAGAGTAATAAATATTATCTATACGGATTTATATCGAGGGTGATCTTCACTAAAGTGTTATGCCACATGAGCATTAATACGCTAAAGTGTTATGCCACTTGAGCA
>JAQFYC010003241.1:0-21581 GCA_034694165.1 Tomocerus mixtus | reverse complement strand
GGACGGACGGACGGACGGACAGACGGACGGACGGACTGACTGTACGAAAGCATATCCAGCTTCGCTGGTAATAAATACCTACTAGCAATATTCGATTCTTTAGTTAAATTGAGGTTCTAGTTCTACGTAAGTACAGATACTTGGACTTTCCAGCTTATAAGCATTTTTTTGTGTTCGTTGTCCTGTACCTAGTATATAGTAAGTATATAGATTAGCCCTCACTATAGCATATACCGGATAGTTAAGTTGTCAGTGAATACAAATAATAAAAAATTATAAAAGCAATGAATGCACCTAACTTATGTCTTACATCATGTCGTACTAATATGAATGTAGTGTAGTACAAACTACAAACAGCTTAAATACATGATATAGGTATTCTAGTATACCATGAAACTCATCAAAATCTTAGGGTAATACTTATACTTACTCTGAAATGTTAAGTAAGCTTTTATAATTATTATAGAAGCTTACTACGTGTTTCTTATATGATAGAAATTCTATTTCACTGAAATTAGAGTGAGTCAAATAAAATGAATTCGCAAGCAAATGGGTGTTATAAAAGGCCAAGTTTTAGACAGTTATCGAATTATCGATGATCGATACCAATATCAAGTCGCCTGGCCTAGCAAAATAGAACTTCATTTCAAACACATAGGTAGTAAGGAGGTAATAGGTAAATGAATGCTAGTGTTGTGCCTGCCTGCTAGTAAGTAAGTATAGCTAACTTAACTTGGCATCTATTTTTATGTTACTTTGATAATGCATATATACTATAGTGCCTATATACTGTCTAATATTAGTTTTAAAGATTGACGAATTAGACGTAAAGCCACAAAAATTATGCCAATAGTCATAGTAGTCTTTAACATTGGATCGATGCAACATTAATGCTATGGAATCCGAATCAGGGTAATGAATACACGAACAAAATGTATTTGCCTATAAATTCTCACTAAAAGTGTACTGAAGGAAGAAGCCAATTTTCTATTCATTCACAGAAACAGTCTGAGTATAATGAATGAATGACAATTTGACAATGTAATTATAAATTGCAATTACCGAATCGCGAATCCATTATGCACCGTTTCTGCAGTGGATGGAATTGTACTATTGGACATAAATATTACATACATAGAGATGCAAGCATCGAAACAATTGAAAATATTATGATGTTTAGATGATAGCGACGCAACTTTTTTATAAGAACAAATGTTGTAGATCAATTAAGGCAGATCAGCTATTCCCATGAACATTTGGCACTTAAGTACGTACGACTTAGTGTTGGTCACTAAAGATTAGTGAGTTTATACTTAATACTTATAGTACTTACTTACTTAATACTAATACTTATATTTAACTATACATAAAAACATGCATTTTAATTCACCTCCATATTAATTTTCAGAAGATTATCTTTAACACATACTACATACCATACCACACACGTTACATACTGCCTGCCGTCATATTATAAACTTAACCATGTTCTGTACTTGTACTATAGAATAGATGCATTTACCCTCTTGTTCTTTATTTATTTTAGCACACCTACCACTTGCTTGAGTTACATAAGTGTTCAGTCAATGTACATTGTTGTTTCAATAGTTGTCGTTGTCGTCTAGTCCTAGTCTATGTATTTGTATTACTGATATCATTTATAGTTGTAGTAGTTGTAGCACTTATGTTTGCAATGTTGTACGAGTGCTAGAAGTTCAACTTGACTTGCAGAATGAAATGCGGTCAAGTTTAGTCTTTTCTTTGGCAAATCAACATTGCATTTATTTATAGCCCGACCTTGAATGAAACACTGTGTGTATTGTGTATTTACTCTTTATCTGTATAAATGGAAATAATAGTAAAAACTGTATCTTCTACTAATTTACATAACATTCTGTTTCTATTAATTTTGATGTGAAGCAATAATACCTCCGATGCGAGATTATTTAGACGTGACGCAAGTCAGATACAGACATAGTCAAAATGTCGACAACCATATTATTATTACACATATATACTTCATGAATACGAAACCACAAGTCCTAGCTGGAAAACCCACAAAAACTTCTGCCTACTACATTGCCTGGTGTTACTAGTTCCTAGTCTACTATGGCTATAATTTACATTAAATATATGTACCTTAATACCTTAATAATAATGTACTGTACATATAAAGTTGAAATTGTCTGCATTTTCTTCTTTTCTAACTACTTTTATATGATTCTCATTCCCACAGCATTATTGCGATTATTGCACTGTTGGTGAATTGGCGTTGAGTCAGCTATAACTAGACAGTTTATGTACGCGTTACGTGAGATATATTCTCATAGGTTTTCAGTTGATAGTAGTAATTAATTTTGTATGTTGATTTAGCATATGTAATTGGTACTCCGTTGCATTTGCATGGAATGTTCCTAGTTTTAAATATTTAAATACCTACTATATGTACACTGCTAACAAGCTAATATAATATCTAATAATAAATAATTAATATAATTAGCTAATAATAACTACATAATAAATACAAACATCAAGTCAACGCATCATTTGGCATTTGAACTCGCATACATTATAAATGTAAAAAAATTCTTCGTTTTCCAGTTACTTTTGCTATTTCTAGAAAATCGTTTTTGGTTGAGTGGAATCTGAATGTTTATGAGCTAATAGAATAGGACAAGAATGCTAAGTAGCATTTAGCTAACGATATTTTGAGACTAAACGACAGGCACATTGCATATTGCATTGCATTGCACTGATTGCAGTTTGCAGATAAACCCCTTTAACCTCTACCTCTTCCAGACCACACACTACACACCAAAGCAAGCATGCAAAAGCATCATTAATCTGTTTAAATAAGTAGTTTGTATTTTAGGTCAGTAGCGACAACTGTAATTCATTCGGGGATAAGAAAACTAGAAAACGTACAACAAAATGAAACTGGCAATGACAACTTTGTAAAAAAGCACTAATCGTTACACGGCTAAGCTCGGAACTCAGTGTAACAAGGATATAGAGAGTGAGTTTTGGCTAGGGTCCAGGAACAAAAGCATACTTCAAAGAGCGTCAGCTGAGGTAATTTGGCAATTTTCAGTAATTATCTAATGTTAAGTTTAAGTAAGTGCAATGGCAGTGGACTGTATGCCGGTGATGTGATTATCTGTTTATGATTTTGCGAACGTATGCAAATATATAAATAAGAAATTATCTTACAATACATACATCATACAGTCATACATTTCCATACTCAAGTTTGCATTTTTGCATTTGCGGTGTTGACGTCATTGCATTGACAAGGAACATCCTATTCCTATTCCCTATCATATCTCCGATAATGATGGGATGTTGCTACTTTTACTGTTCTTGCTGTTTCCAAATGAACTAATCGTAAGTAAATACCCTACCTGCTTAGGTAACTACTCGGTACTAATAATACTAATTTTTATAAATTGATTGAATGCTACTACAGTAGAGGAGCAATAAAGATAGGATTGGCTTAAGAAAGACTTTTTATGTCGCCAAACGAAGCCAAAGTAATTCAATCGATTCAAAATTTAAATTAATACCTATGGGTATTTAAAATTTAAATACTTCCATTAATTGTGAATAAAACTGAATATACTCGTATGTAATATATACTACATAGTACTATGCTTCCTAGTCGAGTGACGAGTAGTCACATTGAAACCATTCATTCATTCAATTGCATTCTCCATTTCACTCATAGATTCTCCGTATAAGAGAATTTAATTGCAATATTACAAACATGTTTTTCTACGTTCCTATACTAACTAACTAACGTAAGTTCTAATCACTAATAGTATTTCAATCAGTAGTCAGTCAGTTCATTGAATAAATTAATGTAAATCTTTTAACTCTTTAAAACAAAGTCAGTCAGCAGTTCAGCAGACTAACGGGAAGATTGTCTCATTTCAATACAATATTATTCACTGCTATATTATGCTAGGGCAGAATGTATTCAAGATTCGCATAATACGAAGTACAAACTGACAAACCAGTTAGATAGAACAGCATGCTAAGCTATTGCGGAGTGCATATAATATATAGAGTACGTATGTACACAACTACAATCGATAGGGATTTTAGACAGCCAGACACGACCTTTTGCTTGTGGAATGCATAAATGTAGTTTAGTTTGTAAGTAGCAATAAGTAGCTCATTTACTACAGTTTTGTATCGGATACCTAAAAGTAATAGATCCTACAAGACATACACATACCTAAAAATACTGCATAATCTGCAATATTATATACTTTTAACTATACATAATACATATATATACCATGAAGATCAAGTATACCTGATGTAAAGTAGACTAGCGAAAAGTCAACCAAACTACCTAATAGTTCTAACTCTATAAAACAACCTAGCTCTAGAAAATGCACCTGCACTGCAGTTAACAAATAACGAACCTACTGATCTCTGATGTAGTAAAATAGTAAATAAAAGTTTACTATGTTATTATACTATGTACCATGTAGTACAGAGTACACTATAATGACCATTAAATTGCGTAACAGAACCACTACTTCACTGCTGTAGCATATATTGAGCATGAATGTAGGTATATTTATTATTCATACCTATTCATGAAGTATTACTATCTGTACTTATGTAGTGTGTAGGCATTTTACCTGATTTGACAGACTATATTCCAACAATTATTAACACTAATTAATGTTTTGTTGTAGCTAGTAGCTAGTGTGAATTACTATTTAATATTAGCTAAAGAAATGCTATATAGTTATGTATAAGTATAGTAGTGTTTAGTTTAGTGTATGTAATGTAGTATAGAGAATCGAGACCAAAAAATGCTATTTTGCTTGGCCGTGCAGCATATCAACAAAGATTTTGCTTTAAGAAATTTTTCATCAATTACAAAGTTCCTTTTACACCAATTTAAGTCTAAGTGATATTATAGATATGATAGTGATGTGAATCCATTTTTGTTTGATGTTATCCTATCTTTATATCCTTATGAAAATATAAATCTTTTATTCGTCAATTTTGAATTTTCTAAGCGTACCACTGTAATTTATTTTATGTTCCATATCGCACCGGTACGGTACAGGTACAGTAAATGAGTAATTAACTGGCTAAAAGACTACATAACTACATATAATACAAATCAGTCAATTAGCAGTCTACAAATTAATCCTACTTGTCCACCTATAAAAATTGAGATTCTGTGATATATATAGCAGGCAGATAAGATGCATAAGAAAAGTTCAGTATTCCGGCAATCACACATTTTAACCATCTGCTTTCCTAAAATATACATTCCTTGAACTTTACCATCATGCCGATTTTGTTCATTAATAAATGCTTTCTGACTTGGCAGAAGACGGAGGTTTTGTTTGACTTTAGCCAACTAGAAACTAGCCATGAAGTAGGTAAATTCACTCTTTTACTATGAATTTTCTTAGCGAATATTTTTCGCAATATGTGCAACCTGGAAGGCCTGGCACTTGGGAAATATTCGAAGCCTTTCACAAATGCATACCACCATGAATACAGCAGCTTCCGAAAAGGTTAAGCCAACATGAAAATATCTAACTGATACTGATTTCATTTCGTGTAAATGGATGGCCTAACTTGTCACTTTTGAATAAAGCTGAATTGCAATTACAATTTCACTTGAAATGAAAATTAACAGATTACAGGATCTATCGTTCAAATGACATCAGAAACAAAAAATAAACGTTAGTGTTTCATTTGATATATGCAATGAAAACATGCAGAATTCCAACAGACAGTGTACTGTGTACTTATAAGTTACTAGTCTACGATAATCAAAACTAACTGAAAAGAAAACACTATAATACTGTTTAAGTCTTAAGTTTGCATGGATGGATCATATTAAGCTGCACTGCTCACTGAACATTATCGAAAGGTCGAAAGTAACTGCATTGTGCATTTACATTCATTCGAAAAATATTTTAAATATTGCCAGTTCCGTCTTATATAAACTTATTCGTCATCACATCACCAATATAATATCATTTTATGATTGCACATTACCTTCTCTTCACACCATCTTATCAAAAGGTTAGTGTATGTGGCTTGTGGTGCTGCATCCACGTCATAATAATACTATCATAGTCTATATAGTCTATAGTAGTAAAGTAATAAATGTGGTAACTTACCAAAGTGGAGAAGCATAGTAGTAGGACAAGATGAGCCGCAATAATTTTCAACTTGTCTGATTTTGAATGAGCACACAAAAATTTGGTAAAGAAAAACATTTGCAATCTTGAAAAATGCTTAAATAGTATAAAAATGAATTTTCTTCAAGCATCCAAATCCAATTCAAGGCACCGCCGTGCGAAATCAACTGTAATTATCAAAAAAATATATTATAAATTAACTGCTAATAAAACTAAAACATAATTTCGTAATTTTAAAACAAGACATCAGTTTTCTTATAACTAAAATAATGGAATGGAATGCGTGTTTATTATTTAAGGTACTTATAAACGATTCAAAACAGTAACAATTTAGTTGGATTAATCCGCATAGTACACACTGTAGACGGAAGTATCGGAACCGGATGTATAGTTTATTATCATAACTTTTCCTAATTGTTCATAAATATAATATCATAGAAATTATAGCAATGCAAAAAAGATCTTTTACATAAATCTTACATCCAATTTCTTTTTTTCATATTAAATGTCCGGTTCATAATAGTTCATATTCTTGGAATTCTGCTGTATTTTGTACTAAATGACCAACCACAATTGACAATAACTTAAAGATTACCTAATTAATCACTGATCCTGCAGTTTGATTTTATTACCAACTTATTTGTGGCAATATCACGGACTGATGGGAGTTGACAACCCCTGTGAATTTATGACTCAGCTACTGCTGCTGTGTTAGCTAACGGCTACCATCAGCCTTAGCCCTCCACCCAACAGGGGTACATAAAAAGGCATATTTATTCAGTGATATTCGCGATCAGCAGTATTAAATATGGTGGAATTCAAATATTCAAGGAATTTAGCTCAAGCAGACGCCATGGCGCCATCGGTCATATTATTGTTTCCTAGATAGCCAACAACACTCCGGTTCCCCTGATTACTGATTAGTATTACCACCTATTTCCAATTTCTGGATAAATTAACTAACATTAACATAATTACAATATTTTATTCTATCTAATCTGTAATGGTATAGATTTTATATTGGGATTTGGACTGGTTTCGAATTTAATATTAGCCTGCACAGAACGTAGACACGGATTCCCCCTGCCTCAAAAACGAATACATTTTTCTGGGTCAGAATTTTCCAACCGCTGACCCTGACCTCGAAAAAAAAATGTTTCACCTCAAAAATATTTAACTTTTAGCTTTGAGTTGAGTTACCCTTACCGGCGGTAAGGGTAACATAACGGTAACAGTTACCACAGCTGTAAAGCTATAATATTGAATATGTGAATATATGAAATGAAATGAACTAACGTAATCAAAACAAGTCATGTTGAATGAATATTATGTTTAAGAAGTGTTTTACATAAACTTTCTGAAAAATTTATTTATAATTTATTACCTCCAGTTGTCCACCTCAACTCCAACCGTCCAACTCCAATCAATCCTCCAATTTTTGATTTAGTTTGGGAGTCCAGTCCAATATTTCTGTATCCAGTCCGGGTTTGATTTTCGCACACTTATTTTGCACTAAATATTATATGCACGCACGGATAACAACTATCACCTTATTGTCAATTTTTCACTAAAAATTGGAAACGCCGATCCTGAAATCGAAAATGCAAAGTTGAAAGTAATCAACAGAACAATACTTGATACTAACAAGTAAACCCGTTCGTAAAGATACAGTACACAGTTAGATCTTGTATAAATAAATATTATCAGCTGCAGCGTTTCATGTTTAGTAGAGCAAAGCAACAAAGGAAAGTTTCGAACTTTACGAATAAGAGCTTTATTCGCTGCTGGTATGGTATGGCGTTTATGTAGCGTTGCACGGACGGACGTAGCACTACTAAAGACTTTGCTACAGATTCAGAAGTATAATATACCTTTACCTAACCTAACTTAAATATATTGTGTATGTATATTGAATTGAATATTGAAGTAGATAAAGGCTTTAATACAGCTTTGTGATGATGTGCTTGTTTTATGGTATTTAATGAATAGAGCTTCTATCTTGTTGTCTATAAGTAAGTAAATTGTATATGAAAAGAAGTGCACGTTGAAGAACGTATTTTACTTGCTTAAGCTTCTTTGCCTGTTTTGTCTACTTGTCTTACTTACTCGAACGAAGCACAAGGAGCAACTGAACGCAAAGCTAAGAAGACTCAAACCATTTAACTTCTTTCCTTACGTATACAATACACTCGACTCTTCAACTAAAACTAGTAAGTAAACTCATAGACTTATGGGCTGACTCACTAAAATCCAATTTTTGACATTCTGCGTTCTACGTCTACTATATGCAAATCAAATGTTATCAACCCAACTTATCAAACTGCTAACTAACCACAATATTTCTAAACTACCATTTGGCAAAACAAAAGGTATAATATAGAATATCATATGGCTGGTTTACTTTATAATACTACTACTACAACCTTACAACAACAATTTACTCACCTTTATTACCTTCCTCCATGTAATGCAAGCACAAATATAACATAGGTGTAAAAGGAAACTAAACTTGATGTCAGGTTACATAGAGGAATATTTTCTTTTACTTTTGATATTTACATACCTATAGTACCTGTGCCTATAATTACACATATTGCACATATTATAGTATTAGTATATAGTAGGCCCATATGGGCATGAGATGACACTCATCTATATTTAGGTAGCGAAAATAATTCCTTTTTCAAGGCAGGGCTGAATTTTAGTTTATTTAACACCACTATTATACAGCTTTAATAGGTTTAATCGTATCGTCATCGTATAAAATAGGTGAAAATATTTAAATATCATTAATTAAGGTATTGCATAGCTGCACATTCATATTTAAAGCGTTTATTAGTTTAGTTGTCTGCCAATTATATTGTAATTTACTGAAAAAAGGGATGCACTTCAATTCAATAAGTGTATAAACGAAAAAAATGTTGAAAATTGAATTAGTAAACTAATTATAGTATGGTAGGGGTTGGTGAATGAGTGAATGTAGTTAACTGCTCTGCTTTCTACATTGTAAGTACGTAAATAAAACACTTCCTAAACATCAGTTTTACACATTTTCTATTTCACTTATATTAATTAAATTACAATTTGAACCTTGATCTGAATGGACAGCATGAATCTTGCCTAAACATTACATTTGTAACACTTTATGATAAATCAGGGTACAAATTGTGTCTCTTCTGAAGTCTAAATATTAAGTATAGATTACGCGAGTTTCTAGTATAAGTTTAATAGAGTAAGATAATTCGTTACCAAATTCCTTGTTTTAATTAGTGTCACAGAATTATGTAATAGATTTTACATTCTAGGCAGATTGGCAAATAAATATTTCCTTGAGGAAATCATTGTGTCTTGAGTACATATTATATGCATAAGTAATTTCAGGAATGTCATCGTAAATATTATATTAATATACAGAGTGAAAAATTATGATGAAAAGGAAAATACGTTAATGTACTTTAATTTCACTGTTTCCCCTTGCAATTATTATGTTTCAAGCTTAAGCTTGAGTGTTGCATTTATTTACAGGTACATTACAGATTACAGTCGACTTTTCTAAATTGTATTTACTATTTATGTGTATACATACTATACTACTCTATAAATAAAATGCAACTGCAGTTGCATTTTCAGACTTTGATAGTTTGGACCTTCTTCAAATATTGCAATATTGGCTGCACAAAATATTGTTTACAAATTGAATAGTAAAAACAATTAAATTGGGCTATGCTATATGCCTTAGAATACTGCACAAGGAAACTTTGACAAAAAGAGCATCTACATTAATCTAACATTATTAATATGTGCATGTAAAAACTCTCACGATGAAATAGTTCTAACTAACAGTCCAGGAAACTAATATAACAATTACGCAGTTCTATGTAACTGTACATCCCAAATATCATTACCACAGTACACGTTTTTATAAAAATAAAATGGGCTAAAATATTGCATTGTCTGTCCAAACTCTTAATTTTAACTAACTTCCGAAAACTCCTAACAAGTCCAAGTTAACATACCACCTATCCAAACAAAAGAAAGTTTTTGCATGAATTCGCTATTTCCCATACCTAACTAAAGGTCATTGTCAATTATGGGATATCGTAACTTCCTGTTACAAGAAACACTTTTGAAGGGACACAAGCAAAAATATTGACGTTTAGCGCTTGTTTATTTACAATGTCTCGGTAGTGCTGGTTAGTGTTTCGTGTAACAGTTTTGGTCTGTTATAAGCCAAGTCAAACCAAACCAAGTCTTTCTTAAAGCTTGTCATTCCAAAAATAAATGGCTAGTCCATGTAACGAAATAACTAATTAAATGACCCAACAAAATTATTTTATTAAGAAACTATTGCGATAGGTTAATTGTTCATTTACTAAGTGTACTACGTACATTGTTGTAATCATATACAGTACTGTAGTTGCGTACATACATTTCGTGAAGAGACTCAGACAGACACACATAATATGACCTTCAATTTGATGAACAAATAGCAGGTAGCTCTTCATTTTTCAAATTTTCCTTACTGTACTGTGTATTTCCTCTAATGAATTCACACCACTAAATATTCGAATAAAAATAAATAGTCCATTCCATACGGTTTAAGGAGTGCGTTATTATATGAATGTACATAATGCAGCAAGCATGTTGCGTTAGTTTAGCATTCACGCAGACATAATTTAAGTAATGTAATTTTTAAGCCAATTTTCCTAATATAAAAATCATAAATACAGGGCACAACCATACATAGTTTTAAAAAAAAAAGATGTTTGTACAAATTCCTGTAGACATCTGTACGAAATTAGCAAATAGAAAAACATTTTAGGGTTTGGCAATAAATGTTAATGCCTACCTTAATAGATTTTAGTTGCTGTCCATTATCCCTGCACTTTTATTCATTAGTCAAGCATTGTCTCATGATTTTTTCGATTTCGTGAGAAGATAGCAAAAAAATTTCTGCAATCAATCCAAATGCATTGCATATTCTACTTAATACCACAACATATATAAAGTATATATAAGTAAATGGATATTGCTTTTTGCCTTAATATATTGCTTACTTATACTGCTCTATAATACCTGACCTACGCCATATCAACAAAGGTATGACGACCATTAGACCATATAGATATTATTTATATGATTTCCACATACATAAATACTGTAGTACATGTTACTGGTATGATTGTATGAATATGGAATAGAAGTTTACCGTAGTCACGTATTAATTGCAAACAAATTCTTTTCGTATCTTTTACTTACTCGTTAAGTAACAACTTATTATTATCATGATTAAGATATTTATTTATATTTATTTACAGGTATGAAATGAAGTTGCATACCTTGATTGCTTGATAATATGCTGTTATTTTAAGCATATGTATGCCTAAATAAATAGTAGTATATTTGGCCTTGCCACTAACTTGCTAAATAAATCGCTAAATCGAGATTTGGCAGAGCATGCTAAAGAATTGGCAGTTGCTTTGCTTGGTTCATTTAGTATTTTAATACAACATACAATAAACATACATTCTGTTCGTGGCCATAAAGACTTAGAGCACTGACAAATGGAAATTGGCATGTGTTTATTTGTAGCTTTAAAAGATAATAACAAAATCCAAGTTGAAAGGAACTGTTTGCTACATGCAAAAATAGTTTATTTACTCTTCTCATCCCTACTGTACTCTTGAAGATCAAAGATGAGGAAGTAATTTCTTTAGTAAATACCTACGTGTATTATCCTAAGCTGATGTCGATCCAGACGTTTATTTGTGTAGACAGGTATTAAGTGTTCTGGAAGTAGTAGGTAAATAAATCATTTTTTACCATGAGACAGTACCACCCAGGCGTATGTAGAAAACTTGTCCATATTCATACTAAATGCATGCCTCATGTTATACTGAGCATTAAAAATTGGTGAAGATATAAATTATTTATAAATTATTTTTTTGAAAAATAAATATAAAAATATGTATACCTAATCAATTTATATTTTTAGCAACAAATCAAAAAAATAGGTAGAGAAGGTATTTATTGTCTGCTCATTATGATTCAGTCCACCCTGTTTGTCAATTCCGTCCTTGATTGACCAGACAAATCCTGCAACCTCAACAATAATTTTCCATTTTTCAGAAATGGGTTTCCGACTTCGCCTGCATTTAGGATTGGCATATATTTATGCATTTTTCAGCTTAACTTTTGTTCTGATTATCTACCTGTGCTGAGATGCTGATTGTGTTATAGCCACTACTAACTTTCATCACTAATTATGACTTATTTATTCTTCCGTAGGTACTATACGGTACTATGTATCTGTATTTACTTTATTTTCTTCCCAAATAACACCTATTTTGTTGTTATGCGGCCTTAGGATTTCAATTTTACAATATTCTGGGCAGACAAGCTAATTAGGTTAGGTGTGTAATGTTTATTTATCTAAGCATATTGTTTTAAAAGAAATAAATCCTCCTAAACATAGGAAATACATAAGACATTGGTATTTCTTATTATCATCTCATGATTCTAAATATATATAACCTAGTATTAAGACATAAAATTTGTTTCCCCTTCTGCAAATATGACAACATCAGAAAGTTATTTCGCGTCATTAGCTATTCTATAAATAATTACCCGGAAATAGCGTATTATTAAATATGACACAGTTATCCGGAAACATTTGATATTTTATCATTTTATGGTCTAAAGCAACGTAATACTAAATACGAACATGTCATTCTCATTGCTTGTGAAACAAGTTTAAATATTCCTAGCTGGAGTAAAATATTATTATGCAGACTTAATGTCAGTTGTGGGAAGGGAGGATAATTAACAGATAGTTGTTAAATAATTATTCTAGAGTTAAGAATAAAATATGTAAACTTATTTCAATTTTATTTGCCGAGGGAATAAAAAGTCCCATTGTTGCGTGTCTTATTGTTTTACGTAGACAAAAATTAAAAACCGTCTGCAGTTTGCAAAAACAGTAAAAAGGCAGCCGGTTCTCGATGTAAGTCGAATTGATTTCTTTCCATACTTTCCTTATTGTGTAATACATACGTACTGACAATGAGTATCAGAAAAATTATTATGCTTTTATTCCATGATGGAGATGGAAATGCAGTGGAAGTTGTAATACGTGTATTGCATGATATTATCTTTTCCATGTGGTTGCAATAATTAACTATAAGATACCTAAATAACTAAAGGAAGTATAAAACACTGGAAACTAAATAACTACCTATAATTATAATTAAGTATGCTTTTACTTACTTAATAGTACCTTATTACCATACTAAGATGTAGTCATAAAAATTCCCACAAAATTCCAAACGAACATTTATATTTACCTTACTTAAGTAACATAGCATTGGCCATATATTTACAACAATACATAATATGTATACCTACTTTCTATTTATGTCAAACTGGAATCGAATCAAGAGTTGATATTGACAATGTACAATAAATTGTTGTTTCCAGTAATGTTCTTTTGCAAGTAAGAACGGCTGTCAAAACTCGTATGTGGGGTATTTTTTCCTCAATAAGCAATTTTATTTGCCCTTTACCCTCTTCAAATGCATGATTTTAATATAAAGTCTGAAGATTTGTCAATGATTTACCAATCAAAAGTAATTTGAAGTCTTCAAGATAGTGTGTGAATGAAAATCACCGCATTTAGTTACCACTATGAGAAATTATAAACTTGCAAGGAAGGTAAATCGTAAAGAATATTTCACGTCGACATGTGTAGGTGTACTGTACATACTATAGGTAATCTTTGTTCAGTCGTAAAGTACTTAATCGACCATTACCTAGGTTCTGTCATTCCTTTTGATCTTGACTTAAATATAGCTTGCATTTATTATTAGTAGTGTGAAGGGTGAGAAGAACATTTATTTAATGTTCGGAAATATAGGTTAAGTACACACAGAATGACAATGTTATGAGACAACTTGATATATAGGCATGTAGATATGACAAAAGGATACAAATGCGCGTATTTATGTAAGCATAAAAGTATTGGCGATTTTCTCACAAAATGATGCATATCTTTCCCACATTGCAATAAAGAAATATGCCCTCAGCAGAAAGTTGCATTCCCTGTCGAAACTGACTTTCCTTCCTAAATTACATGTAATATGACATTATTGATATATACAGATATATAAATATCTATAACTGGACGAAATCAAAAGGTTGATAATGGTAGAAGTTTAATTAAAGGCAAAACATCAGCGCGTCGCTTTTTAAGGAAGGATAATTTCCTAGCATTGGGAAAATTATATGAATTTTAGGAATTATTTGGCAAACGAATTGTTATCTGCTAAAATTGGATTGATAAGTTCATATAGGTAATGTATTCTTAATTACGCGTGCATTTAAAACAAGATTTTGTAGTCACATTAATAAGAGTTATCATACAATATTAAAAAGAAAGAATACATATTATCTACTGTATTATTGTAGCATGTCGTGTAATTGTATGTGTAAATGCAAAATTAAATGTCATTTTCTGTGTGCATTTTGAAGGCTATACAACATATACATGTAGTATAGAGTTCCACAAGCAATTTATATTACTGTATAATAATTTCATTCTCATTGAGGCACTCTTATCATGTTTTTGTTGCTAAATTGCTTACCGACCTGCTGATTCCTTCGCCAGATTCATAATCATAACTCATACATCCTCTTCCATAATATCACCACAGCATGCCGATATAAGTATGTACATTAGCACTTTTATCTAATGTCCATCAGGGCATAGACATGCACATTTACTTTGACCACTCCATTATATGTATATAATATGTATTACTATGTCAAATTGGTTCTCTATATATGTATATAGTAGTTACATTATAGTTATGCAGCTTTATTAGCTTGACTGTTCTTGAATTCTACGGTTCACATAGAATTACATAACACCAACATGTGTGCAGAACATTATTACATCATTTAGATTGTTGAACGTGTGGATATCGTGTGTGTGTGTGTGTCTCTGCATTTTCATTCTGTGTGGATATTTTATAGTAGCAGGAGAATTAATAGTTGAGCTACTACCTTAAAAGTAATATTAGTAATAACAATTTATACCTAATCTTCCCAACTAAACTATATATTACATAACTTACTAGTAAATATATAAACATAGTAGAACTTTCGTTAATCTATCTCCATACACGGTATTAGTGTAAAAAATAAAAAATACTGAAATAAATTCTCAACAAAATGAAAATTGAATAATTCTGAATATAAAGAAAAAATCATTTGTTTCCATTGTATTTTTAACTTTGCTCCGCTTAATTAGTCGGCCCTCGGCAGTATTAAAAAAATAGTTGTCCAGAGTCCAGACTCCGGGCGTACCTTGCGCAAATTGATAATAATGCTGGTACAATTATTTTGTTCGTGTATTATTTGTTATCTTGCTTTTCGTTATAAAATTTATCTAAGTAATTATTTTAATACATATAAGTATATGTTGCTACTTCTCTCTATCAGACTTACTTTCATTTAGTAGATAGACAAATAGATACTTACTTATATTATTCTGGTTAAAAATCAAGTCTAGCCGATATTAATTACTTATTTAAGTACATTGTTATACACTCCTACATATATACTACTTGAAAGCATTATATGTACGCATTTGATTTTACTGGAGCGTGTCATTTTTGCAATACTGATATGAGCGCAATACACACAGGCGGTATGAATCATTCACTATCAGGGATTTTTTTCCATGATAAAACCACGTTTTATGTAGACCAGGTATAATTGTAAGTAAATAAGTACACTATCTGAACAGGCACACCAATAGTTACTGTATAGGTATTATGTAGATACTATTTCTTTAAAACTGGAATTTATTTAAGTAATCCAGATACCAGAATACTATTGTTCAGTTTTCTATACTATATTTATACGATGGCTTCAGTACTCGTTGAACATGTACTACAACTCCAGACTTTAAACATCATTTATATCAACCAATTATGCTTCAGAAGTCTATTTTTTAATATCTGTATGTATTGTGCAATCATGTTACCTGAATTCTTGCAATTGTCAGATTTCCCATCCCACCGTATCAACTGTAGCTATCATTCCTGGATGTTTTGCCACACCAGTTCTTTATTCTTAATAATTGATCTCACTACAATTAAAAAATGGGAGTAACAAATTGTATACTTAAAACAGCCAAGATATTGGCTTTCTGCGTTATTGTAATTCTTTTTGCGCCTGGAATTCCACCTTACACCGCATTTGAGGCTTACGGGTAAGCATTAAATTCATTTGATAAAAATGGTATTTCTAAAAATAACATAATATAATAAGTATAATGCCACTATATATAGTGGAATGCCAGGTTTCTGTATGTGAAGTTCATATTAGGACAAAATAAAACTGTTCTGTATTCATGTGTATAAATGGGTTGATGCGTATTGTATGTGAATATTGAATATATACACATTTCAAACATGGTTATGCTTTGACTTTGATAGCATTGACCCTCCACTTGAGTTGAAAGGGAAATTGGCCCCTAATTCTATCCTGGACAAAGCAGAACCCTTAAAATTGGATACGGAGATATCGGGACCGGAGTCCATAGCAATATCCCCAGACGGGAATACAATCTACACAGGTCTCGATGGAGGGCTGGTTGTCAAAATTGAAAACGGAAAAGTTCTTCCTATTGCAAAATTCGGAAATGACGATTGTGGTAAGCACATCTAGATCTCATGTCTGCGATTTACAAAAGATGTTTGCTGCTCAGTCAGTAGTAGGAGTACAATATTAAAGTTGAAAGTGCATTAATATTTGAAGTTATTTCTGAATTTCGAATATTTAATTATATTAGGAGGAACATGGGACCATTTAAATTGTGGCAGAGTTGCTGGTGTCCGATTGGATTCAAATGGCAAGCTTTATGCTGTTGATGCAGTTTATGGAATCTTTGGTATAAATGTTGAAACGGGTAAGATTATGCATCTCTTACGTATTCACAAAATTTTAATACGTATAGGCAGTTATATAATAAAAATGAGTAGGCAATGAAATATTTAAAATAGGCTAAATGTGCTGAGCATCATTATCTTTAATAAAAATTCTGTATCTCCAGGTGCTTCTGAACAAATAGTACACATGTATCGACCTATTGAAGGAAAGTTACCAAAATTTCCGGATGATATGGACATTTCTAGTGATGGTTATATTTATTGGTCAGATGCCAGTACCCTTGTCACTCTTGATGAACAAATACAAGAAATGTTAGGGGCACCGACAGCCAGATTAATTCAAACCAATATCAAAACAAAGATTTCTAAAGTCCTCATTGATAATTTGCACTTCTCCAATGGAGTTCAGTTATCCAAAAATGAAGATTTCGTTATGGTCACAGAACTCGTTCGTTCTCGAGTGTGGAGGTTAATAATATTTTTAACAAGTTGTTTTATAAAGTATGAATTATTACAAAATTAGCCATAATTCTTGTGAATTTGTACAGGTATTTCCTTAAGGGGCCAAGAAAAGGAGAGAAAGAGATTATGGTGGACAGACTCCCAGGATTGCCTGACAATATTCGCCCTAATGGCAAAAATGGATACTATATTACATTAGCTAGCCCTTTGAGAATTCCTGGAGTAATTTAAATTTTTATTTCCTAAGTGTTTTACAAGACACGACGAAAATATTAACGCATAATTTATGTGCATGAATTTTCAGAATCCAGGACTTATAGATTCCTTAGGACCACTACCCTTAGTGAGGAAACTAATTGCCAGGACATTGTACCTTATAACTTCAGTATTTAAATTCGCTGACACTATTTACCCTAATGCATACATACGCCAATTTCGATATTATGTGAGAAATCTTCTAATACAATTTAAAGGCTGATTATTATCTGCAGGTATTGTGTAAATACTATATTTTTAATGACATGTTGCATAGATATCTCATCTGGGTCCGCTGGGAGATTTGAAAAAACAGCCGAAGGGTGTCATTATTGTAGAAATTGATGGCAATGGAAACATAATTGGCAGTCTGCATAACAAAAATGGGCCCGTAAGACAGTCCAGCAAAAATATTGGCTATTTCTGAAGACAAAATATTGTTATAATAAGAATATTGGTTAGGACTAAGGATTTTTATATTAAGCTCTAACAACTTTCTTAACTTTTTCATGTAGATTTCCCATTTAAGCGAAATCAGAGTTGGAAAAGAATTTACATATTTCGGCTCCCCGTCATCCAGTCATATTTACAGAATGAAAACGGCAGATTTACCTGACAATAAGTGATCTTGATGCTTGACCAATCAATACATAATACGATATACCATAGTTTGTTCACAGTATTTTAGTATTTTCTGTTGCCCTCCTTCATATTTACTAATAAATAAATGTAGTGTGTTCTTACTTTTACTAGTACTGGAACATCTTTTTTCTTTTGGAAATCATTTACTATTGTGTACTAACTACAAACATTGATTCTCAAAATCATTTTATGCATCTTATACTTTGCGTAGGAATATTTTATGCTGTCTATTTTAGGAGTTTGATGTTTTTCGAGCATGCAATTTTTGCACTGCCTACCATCACACTTAAGCTTTTGTGCTAACCACCTTTTCAGAATGAACAGAGTTTAATCGACCCTACTACTAAATCGACTTTAATTTAACCCTTCAGAGGAATTATTAAGATAAAGAAAAAGATTAGAAAGAGATTTTCGTAGATAGACTTCCAGACTTCCAGGATTTCACAATGACATTCGTCTTGATGACAAAAATTCAGATTAAATATATTTTATTACATCACCTAATCCATTACGAACACCTGCTGGTGGAATTTAAATGCATTTATTTACCCTTTCGCAACTTTCGAATAAATTTTTTATCTATTCTTTTCCAGAATCCTGGACTTATACATTCCATGTGGTCAATACCCCTTTGCCCTTTAGTGAGGAAAACTTCTAGAACATTGTACCTTATACCCCTTTTTGTTGAAATTCTCTACTGTATTTCCAAATGCCTACATACACGATAACTAAGATATTTTGTAGAATTTATCCTGTCATATGTATAAATAAGCAAATAGTTTTTGCCATAATTTGCAGATTTCATATCTTAAGTCCTTTGGGCTTTTAGGAGATTAGGAAACCAACCAAAGCCGTTATGTAGAATATGACGACAATGCAATGGGAACTGGAAACAACAGACAAGTATGACATCTTCAACTAAAGTTCATAAAGGTGATTGCTAAATAGTGAATCCTATTGATATTCAAGATTAGCAACTTTATGTATTTATTCATATGGATTTCCGCTTTGAGCGAAATCAGAGTTGGCAAAGAATTTGCATATTAGGGCTCTCCGTCATCGAGTCACTATGCAAATATGCATCGAGCTTAACAGAATCAAAACGACCGATTTGCACAAACGATCTTTATCACTAACATTTGCTGGGTTTTGGGTGTATTATTTTCCTGATATTATTCTACTTCAATCAAATGACACAAACAACATACTATATATGCATAGGTTGTAGGTGGATAAATAGAAACACCATTTTATTATTGCTGGAACTTGTGTATTTGTATTTCAAAGGGCTAGTTTTAGTAGGTGTTGTATAGGTGACCAGTTCCCAGCGAAATTGTCAGCAGTGTTCGTGTATTAATGCAGTATTTATTAGTTAGTGTCATTGTCAATATGGATTTACCAACAAGGAAAACAACTCTAATCTTAATAAAGGCTATGTACACTTAAATAATGGTAATTGAATTGGTTGTATTTGGATCCTGAGGACATCTTGCCATTTGTTGTCTATAGAGCATTATTACTGAACATATATTTTTCTGGTTTTGCAATGGCACACACGTCACAAAATGCGTCAGTCACATTATATTGTTTCTAAGTAAGTGTGGTCATACATAAAGGATGCCGAGTTTCTTGGAGAAATCTAATCCATAGAATTGCATATTTATTTTCTTTTATGTACTGATACTGATATAATATTTACTGATATGTCATAGCGAAAACTAATTGCTAAGCTTACTACCAGATTCGCAAATACAAATAGTAGCAGAGTTCTTAAATGTAGTTAACATAAAAAAGCTACGTATTCTATCAACTCCTAGTAATTTGGTTGATGTGTGCTACTCACAATTACTATACCGGCCCAGGTACATAAGGGTAATGTCATTATTTTCTACTCTGAGAGATTTTTTAACTAGTATATACTTGCTAACAATATAATAAAGACGCTTTATAGTACTTGTACCTATGTCACAAGATATGATAATGCTTAGTCAACTGTAAATATAAGTATTAACGTGTGTGAAATGCATTTGAGAGAGTTTCATTGTTTAAACAATTTGCTGCATACTGGAACTACTGGATTTATGGTAGCGGTATAATTTCTTATAACCATGTTGTAATAAGAAATTATCTTATCTCATTAGGATTTCCTGTTCTGTGGTATTGCTTATCTTTATTATGTAAAATATTAGAGAACCAAAGTCAGCTATATCGAAGAGCGTATAGCTATTATAAAGCACGAGCTAAAACATAGGATTTTAGTATTCTAATGTGTATTGAAGAGTATTTTACACGTAAAATGAATGCTTTTTTAAATGACCATTTTTACCTGCGTAAACATAATTGAGTGTAATTGAGATTGTCTATGTACATACTACATTGTTTACATACATACATTTTAGAGGTATTAATAGCATTGTACCCTGCAGGTATATGATAACACCACTGTTACACATTAAAATAGAAATGCAATGTGTGGTTTGTGTGGGAGTCTTGTAGGATGACCTTCAAAGATCAATTTTTCTATGTATGTGCAATGTACATCGGTTTAGACCTCGACAGAAGAGCCAGGTTTCAATGCAACGACTCTTCAAGACTGATAGTAGTGTAGATAACTTAATATCACCGGCCGGCTGTTTCCTTACATTTTGCAGTTTAATTTTAATTAAGCAAAGAATACATACATTTATTATTTTGAGAAATAGATTTTTACTGGCAATTCCGACAGTGTAAAATGGGGGTAGTTAAATTAGCATTTCAGTTGCTCCTATACACGGTTATCATTGCTGCCACAATTTTGCTAATCCCTGGATTGCAGCCTGATATCGATTTCCAACCTTATTCGTAAGTTTATTTGTCTCCATTTGTATGCAGTAATTATTTTGGTGTTAATTAGATTTCGTAAAAACAAATCTTTTTTTGTTGCAAAGTTGGTTTTAATCCGAATAAATAGGTAAATTATTATTACCAGCGAAGCTGGATATGCTTTCGTACAGTCAGTCAGTCCGTCTGTCCGTCCGTCCGTCCGTCTGTCCGTATACAAAATAACGCCCGAAGTATTGGACGGATTTCAACCAAACTTGGCATA
>JAQFYC010003240.1:0-21583 GCA_034694165.1 Tomocerus mixtus | reverse complement strand
CTGAACCCAGCTTAGCCCCGTTGCAAGCGTTACATATTAGTCCTACACAAAACAATGTTAAATTCAATATTTTGTTTTCTAATACAAAATACAATGTATAATATATAGTTGAAGGGCTAGATGTAAATAAATATAACTTGTTAAGTACAATTGACTGAAACCTCGCTGTTTTCAATAGAAAGAGTAAAAATACATTTTCTTACCGAAACAAACTTAGGGAAGAATGATGACGAAGATCAGGAGAAAACTGAGGGCTATCTTCATTTTCATCTTTTTCTTCAGTACCTTACCGGGATTCAGGAGCAGTTTTTGATTTTAGTAACAAAATAAATGTCAGCGTCAAAGTTGAAATTACCAGAAGTAGCAAATGAGAATCACTTGGCAGAGAATGGTATAGGTATAGCCAAGAATGGTAATAACTCAAAAGTCATATTACACAATTTATGAATAAAATCTGTTGTGTGGCCACGGTAACCACGCACAGAGAAACTATCATCCCTTTTTCAAATATTTCAAATATCATTTATTATCCGTTAGTATACATGTGTGTTATATGCAAGTTTGTCATATTTATATTTTTACAAGAATACTCTTTAAAGTCCACTTGAAGTCAATAAAAGCACATCAATGCAAAGTGTGCGAATCATCTGGTCTAATTTTGGTTTAGTTGGGTAGTAAAAGTAAAGGAATGAATGAATGAGACCCAAGTTCATAAATATGTCAAAATGCGTTATTACGGGATTCCGGTCACACTTTCGTTTCCTGGATGTTTTGTGAGATATGCAGAAAAGAAAAAGAAAGCACATTGAGTGTAGTGTGTTGTGTGTAGGCGAGTAAGGAAGTGGGAGAGCAGAGAAAGTCAACTGTGAACGAAAAAGAAAAGGTTGATATATGATTTCCATAAAAATAATGACCTAGAGTTGTGCTAAAAGCAACACCTTTTCTATGTGACTCGTCAAGTTTCAATGTTCGATATTGGATCACAACATAACTAATAGCCATAGTAATATAGCTTAACTCTGGACAACCCTGGATTCTGAAAGGTAAATGCCCTTATATAATACTTACGACTTGCAAGTAATGTATAACATTTCTCATTCCCAAGGACATCGTGAGTTAAAAATACTTGAGTTGTGCAGTGTATATGCATATGGATTCTGGTATGAAGGAATTTCCTATATATGGAACAAGAGCGTCTATTAACCTTACTTTTGGTACTAAAATTCTCCAGTATTGTATTGTATTTAGAATTGTTTCAGTTTAGGTGAAAGGTTAATACGTTATCGATGTTTGTATCGCAAAAACTGCGTGCATAAATAATAAATTGTAAAGATAATAGCAATCGCCATAAGTTTTTGCATGAAAGGATACTATGTAGCAGTCAGATAAGAATGTATAGATATAGCCAAATGGATATTTGCGAACAAAAATTATTTGTCACAGTGAAAGTAAACTTTCACAATCTCAAGGAACGAAATAAAGTTTACTTTCCCCAACCTTTTCTATCATAAGCACTTGCAAACAACGCCAATACGCGGAAACACAAATATACAGAACGCAAAAATAAGTT
Organism: Tomocerus mixtus; assembly: GCA_034694165.1. Taxonomy (NCBI): domain Eukaryota; kingdom Metazoa; phylum Arthropoda; class Collembola; order Entomobryomorpha; family Tomoceridae; genus Tomocerus; species Tomocerus mixtus. The sequence goes on along the minus strand of JAQFYC010003240.1, from coordinate 20,013 downwards.
TGCTTATTATTTGTATGTGCAAAGTATGTACAAATAGTGTAGGAAGGTTTGTAGTTACAGTTATTAATATTTGCGTGCAATTTGTTTTGTTGCATGAGGAACGTCTGCCACTATTTGTCAACTGAAGAAATGCTACACGGTCTTAACTATACATAAATAGCATATAGAATGACAAAATTATATCTTATATAGAGTAAGTATAGTATCTACTATCTACGTATGCGAAAAGTTTTAGGAAAAGAGAAGATGCATGCATTTAGAAAGTGTAGCATAACAAAAGTAACGGCAATTACAAATATGTGCTTCTTTATTCCCTTCTTCAATTCTACGCTACATAAATAAATAGTTCGAGTTCAACGTAAGAAATTAATATTTGTGTAATGTGGTGGCAGTAATATTATGGGAATTGATAAAGTCTCCCCTTCCCTGCAATACACACGTCTGTCTGAACAAACAACTAAACTTTCTATTTATGTCCCCGAATTTATTCTATCTCTCTACATGGAGAAAGTTTCGAATTGTTATGTTTGGGGAATATTGTTGAATTTGATATGTGTGTCTCTCTGTTGCCCATCTAGACTTGAAAAAAGACATGCTGACGCGACAGTCTTTGACTTTCGCCTTGTTCCTGTAACTTAAACATCAGTTAGTTCAGCTAAGACATTTAATGTAAAAAATATTATTTATTACATGCAACAATTGGAATTTTTACCTATTTATTTACTTTATTTTCTCAGAAACACTAATACTTTATCAATGCAACTGAATAAATTGAGTAATTGTAGTACTAAGCAATTTTGTGTATTTACTTGCACCAAAAAAGCCCCCGGATATATAGATAGCTTGAAGGAAAAAGTAATTTATTTTATTGAAGGCACTTGTTAGGAATTAATGTGTTATGTAATCAAGAGAGAAAGCATTCCCTTATTAATCCTTGAAAAGGTTCATTGGATTAGTATCTCAGTCAGTAAATAAAAAAGGTAATCATGATTTCTTTCTACAGAATCACGAGAAAAGTTTGTAATTTGTTCTCCGTGTAATTATCCAGGTAGGTATATTTATTTGATTATGTCTTCTGCAATAGATATGAGCCTTTAGAAGATTTGCTTCAGTTGACACGGGATAGCTGCCATGTGGACGGGGCCTGCCTCCGTCAGAATTAGAACAGACAACTTCTCCTGTTTTCCTTAGAACTCTTTGGTATTTCCTGTTTGTTTGGATTCGCTTTCTTCTTCTTCTGTTCTGGTGAAAGTGCTATGTAATGCACTATTTATGTATTGAGTTTCCTTGTGGTCTGCTTCTGCTCTCTTTTTACTCTCTTTTTACTCACTCTCATTGAGTGAGTAAGGTGAGTGAGTTCAGTTAGCAAGGTAGAAAGAGAATTCCTTTCTATTTTCTTGATGTAGCACAGTTCATTCCACGTAAAAGGATTATTCTTGTAAAATGGAATAAAATAAAAATATTACTGATCAATAAATTCTCGTAAACTGATAAACTTTAAAAAGAGAAGAGATTTTCCACTAATTTTTTCCCTAAGAGACGCTTAGAGAATTATCAACTTTTCCAAGAACAATTTAAAATGTTTTAGCCTGTCCTGTGAATGTGTGGTTGAATATAATTAAATAGGAAATAGGAAAGTGTATAAGGACTATTAAAAAGGTACGCTAAATTGTGGAACAATATAATACATTCATCTTTTGTCAAGTAGAAAACTCTTATATTGACTTTGTAAGATATCTAAATTTTAATAGATACATATAAGGAATTCCTCCAAACGAAAATATTTTAGCACTGACCAATCGTCCAAGAATCCTTATGCGAAAATTCCACTGTACTTATCCTTTATATACTTACTTAGTGTATAATGTAAGTACTAACTACATTTTGTATTTGTACCTATATGTACACACCTACATAATGTAGCTTACTATAGGAAGATGTCTGTTGTTGGTTCCCTTGAGTTTAGTTATTGGTTTTGGAGCTGAAGGTAATAAAAGTAGGATGCCGGCTGTCGCAAGACTCAAATTACTTGCTGTTGCGCTGCGGGAAATGTTTAGTGAGCACAGTCAGAATTTTCTTCTTTTTCCCATTCAATCCACTCCCTTACATTACATACCTTACATCTTACCTTTCTTTACCTTTTATTCTTCTGAACAGAAGCTGTGTCCACTCCTAATACAAAATATTATTTGTGTTTGCTCACCATCATGCTGTTTCTCTATAGACATACAATAACACATTCTGTACCATTCCTTGTAGTGGATATGGCTTGCAATTAGCTGCAAGAATACTATATCTATTTGTGCTTCTTGTAAAATACTATCAGTAAGTTCAGTACATATAGTCATAAATCATTGCAAACGGATGTAACGAAGTGTCACTAAAGTACCTGTTCTTTTAAAAACAGTCGTTTAAGTACCATGCTAGAATCATTTAGTATTGAATTCTAACAAAATCTCACATTGCCTCAGATCTGGGGTAAATTGAGAATCGTATTTGTAATTCTAACGTCAACAGTTTGCCAATGATACCCTACTTGCCATTATGTTTATATTTAAAAAATAAGTGGGCGTTGCCAGAACTCCATGGGGTGTCGAAATGAACCTGGCTCCTTAGCAATATGGAGACTGTACTGAATCTCACCGGAATCGGTCAACTCTGTCGAAAGTTATAGAGTTCATGGACAAACATACATACAAAGTAGTTTCTCAACCACTTAATAAATAAATACAATTACTTTATGTAATACCTAAAGATGTATTTGTAAATATTTGTGTAATTAGAGTACTGTTCCTCCTTATAATGCCTGACAAAGCTATACTACATAAATATAATTAAGATACATGTCTAAAAGTGTTGCAGATTGGATGATTAAGCAAATTAGCTTGGTGTTGTTAAAGAGTTGCTGACACGGTGACACCTACAGACTACTTAGATACACATGGAAGGTATTTAAAAAGAAATGTCTACATACCTAACTAGATGCCTACATAAAATATTTTATGTGAGAGAGTGGATTGTATATAATGGCTACTTATGTATAATATAAATTCTGTTCGGTGTGCTTAGCCATGATGACGGTTTGACTTGACTTGTCGGTGTATTGTAGAAATTGTAGCTCCACAAAGGTACACACATCTAAGCCACTTTATGTTGGCTTGTGTGATTCTACACGTGCTTAATGGACTAATATTTGCATAATGTTCTACGTGTCCTCTCCTCTCTCCCAAATCCATGTCATTTATTGACGTTTGTTCCTTTCAGGAACTACATAATCCCACTCGTGTCAAACCAACACTCAGCTCATCTAACACAAGACACCTTTAGAATCAAACTATAAAGTCACAAATGCTTTTTAACTACTATAACCCTCGCCTTAGAAAATCTGCATAAATATTGTGTACTTCTGCACGCTCACCTTATGTCAGGATATGGCGGTGTACAATACTAACACACTAAAGTACTTATGTAATAGTATAACAGAGCTAACTGCTGTTATTAGTGTGTATGTGTATATACCTACATAAAGCTAAGAAATAATAATGACACACATAATTCTGTTTGAATTCTACGTATAAACTGTATATGATATAATATAAAGGGATATACAAATATATGCAAGTAGCAGTTGCTTTACATAAAGAAAGTGCTAAGTAAGGAAATGACTTGGCGTGTGATGTGACGTCGCTTGATTTGACGTGACAGTGACGATGAGAGGGGAAAATAACTTAATAGCGATACAATGTACATACTTACATTATTTGCGATATGGTTTCTTTCACTTTTGACTTGATGACTTACATAGTACTTATGTATACATAGTACTTATGTATACATAGTACATACATGTAATATGTAGTTTAAGAGTAAAGGTCATTGTTAAGCTAAAACACCACCACCAAAACATTTAGTATAGTTATAACTCAATATTTCCTGTATAATATGCAAATTTTCAGAAAGGATTTACATGTAATGTGTTTTGACAGTGTCTTTGGCACATGTCTAATTAAATATGTCAGTTTTGATAAGTGGTAGTACTAACAAATCACTTGGAATAAACACGATACCATTTAAACAGTTAAAGGCGAATAAGTTTATTTATTTATCCAAGAGTTGTAAGAGTTTTTGTTGTATCAACTTACATAATTATTATGGGCTTATGTTAGTAATAAAACGATCCCAAAATTAGCCACGTTTTTGTCGATTTGCCACATTATTCTGCCCAACAAATTGTTACATTACCACAAAAATTATTTGATTTACCTTACTTGTAATTAAAATGCGAAAACAATTACTATGTTAGCTGTCTTTTTAGCTGTATATTTATTTGTAGTACTCATTTAACTTAATTTGTAAAATTAATTTTTATTAATTATCAATTTTAATTAAAAGTTATGGTAAATGTACTATTTTTTTGGGAACTAATTATTTTTAAATTAGTAATTTTTTGTCAATAATAATTGCAAGCCAATATTATGTATTTGAGGGATATAAAATGTTTCCTTTGGATTTGACTGACTTTTCCTCTGGACAACTACATCGGATATTAATTGTTAACACTGGTTAGTGCCCGAATTATTTTTTACACTACACTGTCTTCTTTAAATAGTTTCTTTAGCATAATATAATAGGCATACATAGCAGTCTTTAAACTACAAGGTAGATACATTACTGCTCAAAAGTGTGCGTATCCAAATGAATATTTGAAATAATAATGTCACTAAAGATTAATATATCGATTGCTTAGCAATGCTCTCATTTCCAAAGTAATTTGATCTTTACTCAAGAAGAAAGATGTGTCTCACATTTACTGTCATTGTCAACGCTTTAATTGTCAATCTCATTATAGGGGGCCAGTAGAAGGAAAGACTCAGTCTTATGGTTGTGCGAGTGCGATACAAAATCTATTTAGCAGACTTTCTTTTAAAGTGAGCAAAGGAGCTGTCGGAAAAGACTAATATCTTTATTGGGTTGAGTTCAACCTTTAAGAGCTTTATCATAAATAAGTATATAGTTCATATAAGTATAACTATTCCGTAAGATAAGATTCCTCGTTATAGGTTGAAAGTGTAAATAGCTTCGTAAGTAGATGGCAAAGGAGGGAAAGAAAGGCAGACGACGGCTGATTTCTCTTCCCCTTTCTTTTGCCATTTTGTTGTACTTGTCCATAACAAGGAATTGTATTTGTGCTCTGGACACAATAAATACACAACACAAGCCAGACAGACAGTCACTTCACCCGCTAACTTTCTCTGCACACTTATAGCTACTAACTACTACTGTGTATATATATAGTCTATTACTTCAGAGGAGAGAGAGGAAATCTTTAGTACGGAAGTGAGTGAGTAGGACGGGGAGACAAGTTTATATCCAAACTGGAGCAATATGTCTCTTTCGGATATCTACTGCATACGTGTCTCTGGATATCGCCTTTTCCAGTTATATTCTAAATATGTACACATGGCTATCGACATCTCCACACACTCCGCTTCTTCCTATAAGAATTCAAGTTTTGTTCATCTTCTTCTTGCACAATACACCTAGTACATAGAAAATATATTTAGCAAGGAATTTTCAGCCTTTCTTTCCCAGTTAGTAAAGTGTGTATTATTATATCCTCTGTTCTCTTGTGTTGGATCCTGCAGATGTTGATGTTGGTTGGTTTGGTTGCCTTGCCTTGTTGGTTCTCGGTAAAGATACAATAGATTGTCTCGCTTCTGCATTGCTTTCCCTCTTATCACCCTCTAACACATAAGGAATACAATTTTAAGGAGATATCTGTATGCCTATATGATCCCAAGAGCAGCAGTTGCTTTCTTTGTATAGTCTTTGCATTGTACTTACTTTCTCTTCGGTAAAAGTCAATGTAACACAATGCAATAAGTAAGCACACGATGAACCACTTTCTCCCAAGAGAAATCTTTCATTACAAATACGGACACTACGGATATGTCCCACATGTATACTATAGCTAAGCATTATAACTAAACTGTTCATAATCCTTACTAATCTACAGCAATAAAATTATTTACATTTGCTCATTATGAAATTGGGATATGTTTAATCCATGACAATTTTAATTTATGCGCTTTAGCAATAAATTATGAAAAACTTAACTAGATTAGAAAATATTAGGCAAAAAATAATTCTATTGACCAATTTCTCCATATCCTCCTTTAGCAAGTAAATAAGAATTAAATTCTGGGAAAGAAACACATATGATAAATTGGATGGATTTAATTTTTAATTTGATCTGAATTTAAAACAAATATTCTCGATATTTAAAATCTATACCTAAATATATATTTACTATAGTTGTATGTGCAAAGCAAAACTGTGGGTTAATATTAAAATCAATTAAATGTGTAGGTAAATGAGTTACGGATATCATGTGATCCGAAGGACATGTTAGGCACCTAGTGAAAAGTTGATTGTATTGTTAATCCAAAGTATTTTAGTGTATTGTATTAGATTATTATAAAGGGGGAGAATGTAGTAGATGGATTGGGTAAAGTATAAAGTAGTGTAGGCTGTCCTTGTGTTGTAAGGTGAGTGATTAGAAGTGTCAGGGAGAACAGCTGGATTGAGTATCTCTTTCCTTATTGCTAGTTTCAGTGCAACTCTGGCGCATAACTTAAGATCAGGGAATCGCATCACATCGCATCCAGGAATTGAACTTCTCTTTAGTTACATGTATATACATGTATAGGTACACACAAAGTTGCTTTGCTTTGCTTTGCTGTGGTTCCTGGTCTGGTGTGGCGTGGCGGTGTGTTTCTAAGTCTAAAGTGTCTAAAGGACGGAAGGCGAGAGAGAACGAGATCGATTTTCGGTTTTTCTTACCCGCTTTCTCTTCCCGTTGTTCCTTTTTATCACTTGTCCTGCGTTCCTTGGCGTTGCGTTATGTACTTTAGTCAACCCAATGCACTTAAGTAGCTACACGTCACGTCAGCTGATCACAACTCCACACTAACTTATACTTACTACTTAATATACACTTGTTTTCAAGGTGAAGATGAGCAAAGCATAATAACCTGATACATTGTAGATCAAAGTAAAGACGCGACGCCATCACTAAGTCAAATAATTATTAAGAGTCTATATATTACTATTAACTACCTATGTGGTCTTCTCTAATAAATATGTATAACGACATTTATAACGATACAGATAAGAGCAGTATCAATTATCTTTGTATCTAAATCCCACTTACGTCTGTAGAATATCATTATGAATAATAATAAGCTCCTAATTCCTATCAGTACCTAGTTGTAATTAAATAGTTAATTAAGTAATTAAGTAATTAATTGTAATTAAGTAGCTCAAATCTATTGAAATGTAAGTTAGGGAAAATAGTGAAAGCATCGCGAAGGATTCTGGGTGGCGCTATATAATCCCAGAAAATTATATTAAGGGAAAGAAGAGGAATTTTGTGATGTGAAAGGGAGATGTTGTTAAGTTGAGCTTCTGAACTCAGGAAACTAGAAGAAATGAATACAATTTAATTCTGAGACTGAGGGAAAGTAGTTAGTACATTGAATGGAATAGCTGTGTTATGTATGTATATTATACTGTTCTCCTATAGTATATGGACACTTCGTTGACGGAGCTATGGTTCGGATTTCAGAATCCTCAGTAATTCTGTGTATTATTTGCTAAATTATCAACTCCGCTGAGAATTGGAACACTTTCTCTTCTGCGTTAATATCTTCCCTGAACAGATATTCCCAGTTTCCTTTACTTACTTACTTATTTACTTACATATCACTGTGTCATTATCAGGTATTTCCCTTACATTCACACTTATAGGGTATTTTTGCTTAATTATTAGTAGAATTACTTATAACATTGAAAAACTATGGTTTGCATCTTTATGTATATAGACCGTACAGCTTTACAGGTGCAATGAAAATATTTTAGTAGAGCGAAAAGTCTTAAATCTGTTTCCTTTTGTTTGTGTCACTGCTCCGCTTGTTGATATGTCAAGTGGAGTGTGCGGAGTCAGAGTGACACAACGTTTTGTGGGTTGTGGGATACAGTTTCCTTGTTTCTGTTGCTTATGTGCGTCTTGTAGGTGCTTTTACTTGCCTTATGGACACAAAATATATCCTACAAGCATTCCTGTCTATCTATGTGCAAATACATGCATTGTTATTATGGCAGTTATGTATTAGATATGCATAGTAGTCACCAATCCATATATGAAATGAATTTAACTTTCAGATTTGAATGGTTATGCGTATAATATGTATATAAGTATATAGGTATAAGTATATGTATACAAGTAAATGTATATGAAAGTTATTATTATACATAAGTATAAGTAAAGTATATTCTATAAATTGTAGTAAAAGTTGTATAAACTGTAAGTATGGGCACGAAGTGGAGAGAGCTGAACTGAAGTGTCGGGGTTGTCGGTTCTCCTCGGTTCGCTCGCTCTCGTCAGTCGGGGAGAGACAAAATCCGAATTCGGTTAGTTTTCCACTTCTTTTATGAAGGAAACCGGGAATAAGGGATTCTGATAGAAGAGCAATGCAATGCGAGTCAAGGGAATCTCTCAACAAACGACTTCCACACAATTCCTGGACTGGAACTCATCTATCCATACTTCCATACACATTTATTCTTATACAATATAGGTAACTAAATACTACAGTGTTACAGAATAAAGCATACTATATTGTACGTAACGTATATATATAATATATGTATTATATGCATTTAATATTACTATCGTTTAATATCGTATACTATCTGTGCAAATATTTTAGGTAAAGGTAAATAAAGCATGCTTACATATGGAAAGATTATATTTTGTATCATTGAACGTCTTTTGTCTTTTGTATTTCCTCAAAGACATTTACTATAAGTAGATATAGTTTTCATATGCTTAGGTTAGAAGTAATTATAAACACGCACATGATTACATGTAGTCACATGTGGCACCTGAAAACGTAAATCAAGAATGAGCACAATTACAGATAGTATCTCACAAAGTCTTCTGTAACAAACCGAAACTGAATGTACATAACCATATGGCACATCTATACCCCAATAATATATATATATTCTGTACTCCCATTCATGCTTTGTCAACACAATAGTATTACATAGTACATTAAGGTTCCAGTAGTAACCATTAGTAAGCACCCTAAAGATCCATTTCTTTCTCCTGCCATGCAGTCAGCAGCGTGTGACCAGAAACTAATAAGAACTCTACTTAAGGATAAGTAGCTTTGAATAACAAAACCTTATACATACTTACACACACGCACATACACAAGAAAGTTACACAAAAGTAAGTGCACCACAATGCAACTCTTCTTACAGTTTATTCCGCGCATAAGGATTCGGGTAGAAATAGTTAATTTTCCTATATTGTAAAGAATTTTATTCTTTGTGACCTACATTTAAGTGAAAATTGAGGAAATAGTCGCTTAATGAATAAAAATAAATAAATATAAAATAAAAAATAAATTAAAAGCAAATCTTTCACTGACTTTTGATCTGAGAGACACTTGTACGGAATATTCCATCTATTTTAGGTCCAGTTTATAATATTTTAATTGTAGCCTATTCTGTGAATGTGTAGTTAATATAATTGAATAGTAAATAGGAAAGTATATAAGGACTATTAAAAAGGTACACAAAATTACAATATAACATAGTATGGAACAATATAATAAAATAAGTAAAAAAGGTGTTTAGCACGGAATTGGAAGATTCCGTATACGCTGAAGGGACTGTATACTTAGTGTGAGTTCTGAAATAGTTGTAGAGGGTCCCATAAAGTAAGATGTGACATTGAGAGTGCATTGGGTTACTAAAAACATGATTAGAGTCAAGGAAGCAAGTGAGAATAAAAGTTAGAGGGAATATAGAGGCAATAAGGAAAGCTCTAAAGTTCATCGGGTTTGTTCAACATTCTATTGTTACTTGTACTTATAGTATCACTGTATTCAGATATAATATTATGGGAGATGAGCTTACTATGATATACTTTTAGAAGGATCACATCTGTGAATGTTTGGTTTGGATACTTAGTAGTTTCTATATTAGTAGGTAGAAGGGAAAAGTCGGAATATGCAGGGAAGGTTACTTTATAGAGATCTACACATTTGGTTGTGCTTTGCAGAATTCTCCTCCAGTCTACATAGAATAGTCTAAAAGTCCGATCCGTTTCCCTTCTTGCTTCCCCACTTCACTTGAACTGAACTGTTTCGGAGTATTCGGAGTATTCGGAGTGAAACTGTTGAAGTAGGTAAGTAGATGGTGAGACTATGCATTACAATATCCTTAGTATGGAAAATCTTTCTCGTTTTGCTTATACTTTGTATATGTAAGTATACTATGCCAGGTTTACACTTTACTGGAGAAGATCTGAACTGAAGTGAACTGCATGCGCCTGGCCTTGCGTCTTTCTCCTCGACTTCTATTATTCTTCCTCCCTTTCTTAAGTATTCCTTGCTTAGTTACTACTACATGCAATCAGTAGCTTCTTTAACTTATTTTTTACATTTCAAGAGTTCAATTTCATTGCAATTCAGTTTAATTCAAAGTAAAAGAATATTAAAGGTTGGAAAAATTCTTAAATATCTCAATGCTTTCAGGTAAAGTTTCAGTATTACATGTTTATTTGAGTTTAGTTTTCAGGTATACGAATAGAAATCGTACATGCATAACAGTACACTGCAAAAAAGTACAATTTTACTCAACCTTGTGTAAAAACCTGCACACCTGATTTCAGTGCAAATATTACTCAATGGGGTCGAAAACATAATTGAAAGATTGAAAATTCTTGAAAAGAAAATTGAGAAAATTTTCAACAATTTTGAGTAAACTTTGCAATTAAGATTTTTGCATAAGGGTTGATTAAAATAATTCATTCTTTTTCTTGCTGTGTATAATATTTGTAGAAGTACAGAAAATACAGTAGTAAGCTAACTCCGGTATTAAGTTAACTAAAATTTCTTTCACTTCTTCAATTCTGTCTCCGTACATTGAACAACATTACATCAGAGCAACTTAACTCGTACTGCACTACAAGTATCTATACATACATACTCTCTACATAAATAGAAGTACTTACTGCACTTACATATATAAACACACAACACACACACACACACACATACACTTAACTCGCAGATGAATACAAAATCTAAGAGATTCAACTCACATACATAGTAATACAGACTCCCTGTTACATCCTACATACATAATAGTACATTACGTATAAAGACTGCTGCTCACTCAACTCACGTTACGTTGTTTGGTTTGAGTATTGGCATTGCTTTGCCTTTCTTCCCTGCCTACTACGCTTTGTGTAAGTGTATATTGTAGAATTGAAGAGAAGAGAGTCGGACTGGAGCTGAGCCTTTAGAGAGCACCCTCCTTGCCCTCCAGCCTCAGTTCTTCATCGCTCTCCGTGCATTCAACACACACACTCACACACTCTTCCTTTACAGCTGAATTTCAACCTGCATCTGCAGTACACATTAAATACAAGATCTACATTACATAACTACATACTAAAGTACATACCTACAGATATAAGATATCTCCTAAAGTTAACTAACATCTCCAGATTTGAAAATTGAGGGGAATCGATCTTGCAGATAGAAGAGAGTGTCCATCACTCAACAACAGAACCTCATCAACATCTTCATCATCTCCTTACCCGTCTCATCATCTGTCAATCTCATATTACCGAAACACTCTTTGACTCTTCATCTTCTGAGTGACTCACGCAACTTATGTCAAACACATACGTTACCTATCTACTTAACCATACAAAAATCAACACTCGAAAGTCTCAAATTCATTCTTACAACACATACTGTACATATATACTTAATAAGTACATACGTAAAGTATAAACCTCTCACGTAAATAAATACACTTTTCCTCTCTTTTAACATTAAAAAACGTGAAATATTGCTAATCTCTAAGCAAGGAAAGACTTTTTACACGCCTGCATCTGCATCTTTCACCAAAATCGTGCTCCGCTGACAAGACAGGGAGAAACAGGTGCATCTCCATCCGAGATTCTTGCGATTAAATATACTTACATACAATACCTAAGTGTATACGTGCATAAATGAATGATTTTGCTCCTGGAGGGAATTAGCAACTAAAACTATCCTCATTCCTTCGTGCAAAGACGGTAAAGATCCTTAAAGAGCAAAAGAGAAGAGTACTTGACGTTCTTTGACCGTAAATAAGTCAAAATCAGTACAGAACTCTCTCGTGGAATTATAAACCGGCTTTTGGCAAAAGCCAAACCACAAAAGTCGTGCATTTTAAGAAACACGTGAGTTTCCTTATCGTGTCTGTCGTCGTGAGAGTAGAGTAGGAGATTCCTCCAGCACACACTCTCATTCTTACTTTGGTACTTACTGGAGGACTACTAAGAATGTAGCAGAACTTACTGGATTGATATTGATAATCGTTTGTGAACTAATTTATTAATCTGAAGTCTCTTAGCAACTTTTCCTCATTAAAAACTTTCCTAAAAATCAAAGTTTCAACTCTTTGAGAAAAAAAACTTTGGAATATTGAACGAACACTTAACTAAAGGTAAGTTTTTTTTAGAAAAGTCATTAAGTACAGATACTGTATGTTTATTAACTAAGGGAACATAGTAAAATATTTTGTTACATGACAGTGTGTAGTTTCCTTACCATAGCATACCACGTACATATAAGTATAACTACTATTTAATACTTACGTAACTTTAGTTTAATTACTTAAGTATACCTTCTTTATTGACAGCATTTATAAAATAATAATTATAGAGTAAATATTGTATATAAAAGAGATTTCCGTGCATACAACACACATAACGTAAGTATACGTAGCTACTTAAGTCAATAAATGTTTAATGAATAGATAAGGGTTGCTTGTCTCACTTGAGTGACAGACAGGTCCACACTACGTACAATGGACAAACAGACGAGAACGAGACTATAACTATAAATAGGAATACATGGATGTGTGTGTAGTTTGTGATGTCACAGTTAATATAAGTTAGTTAGCGTTGCTTTGAGTCATGAAACTCGATTAGGTAGTTTCCCTTTGTGAAGAGCTCTGTTATTAAGTTTGATAAGTTAACCAGGAAATGAAAATTGAGTGAAAGATCACTGTTCATATTTACTAACCTACTAGTGTGTAGTGGAAGGACACTTTTCTCTATTCTATTTCTGTAGGACAAAATGTGTATAACTGAATCTACTTTCTGAAATAAGAGTTTCGTCCTACTAAAAGTCATATAAATATGACATCGTGTATTTATGATTAGCAGAGTTAATGCCTTTGTGTAGGGAGCGTATTGTCCTCTCCCTGCATTCTGATTTCGTTATCCTTTTCATATTTCTATCTATTTCTATTAGTGTAACCTATTTGGTTCAAAATTCACAACTCGCTAATATATTTCCCTACACAGGAGTATGTGAATCTTACATCTATCCATTGTAAAACCAATTCTTAAAGCTTTCCCTTAAGCAGTTTTTAAAAGCACATTAACGATTCTATTCACATTTATAGTATGTACTGATATGTTAATGACTTTTTTCATAATGTTAAAATTTACATGATTTCAGGTTACACAAATGAATTTAAATGGACAATTTTACATTATTGTATGTCTAGTAAATAGATTAAAAAATTAGGAAGTATCTGTACTGAATATTTTTGCTACTTGAGTGTAACAAAATAGAATTTCTGTATATTTTTTACTAAAACGTTGATTTAAGATGCAAAATAGCAGTGATATTGAAATATTGCTGTATAAGAATATTTTTGTTCAAACTTATGAAAAGAAAGTGAATTCGTGAAAGTTGTAGAGCAGGCCAGGAAAGCTTAATAATGAAGGAAGTCAAAATGAAGTCTCTTCGTCACATATTTAGTGACGACATATAACAGGATAATAATCCATAGCGTACCTACATATTAAGTATACACATTATGTAATGTCTTCCTTTATATAATGTGTTAGTTAGTTAGTTAGAATTTTCTTGTTCCATTGAATACTATAATATCTAAATAGGCTTCTACATACCTTCATCCTCTACCTTTACATAAGTAATATTCTTATATAAAGATAAAAGTTAAAGTACTCTATGAATGTAAGTATGTGGCTGTGTCGCTTGCCTCTGTCAACATTTTTCCTCCATAAGCGAGTCTTCTGTGGCCCTGGAGTTCTGTTTCGAGCTCTGCTGCTTTCTCATGCATTTCTCATGAAATGTGAAATGCTGAACCCCGTTATGATATCTTTCTATCCACCTCTGTAGCTCAACTATGTAGCTATGTTATGTAGTTATGATGATGATGACTCTCTCTCTTCTTCCTCTTTCTTTTACTTACTAAATATTTATACATTGAAACCTTATATACCTTTAGAAACATACATTTTCTAAACACTCATATATAATTCTGTCTCTGTCTCATATTGTGTTGTGCATTTCTGTATACATATTATTCAATGATATTATTTATACTTGCACAGTGTACTATATAAAGCGTACAAATGATATTATTATACAAAAGACTAAGGATAATGTATAAAGCATGATGGTTTTGGAAGCCGAATGTAAAGGCAATGGATATAATAGTAGTAGATAGTAGATAGGTAAGGAAAGTGTATAAAAATAAATAGTGTATAGAAGGCATAAGGCACGGAAGACATATTGTGGCTGTAATGCATATCGTTCCAAGATGTGTCTTTACTCTTTACTTAGTTGCTTACCCCATGCTGCTATTTCTTACCTCAAGAACCAACGGAGCTTACCTTACACATAAATATCAGAGTAGACGAGACGAGACGCACACACAACACAGAAGAACACAACAAACATTATATTTATATACTTACAGTACGTAGGAAGAGTTTAGCCTTAAATTTGGCCGTGTCGTTAGTCATTTCACATCAGTCACACTCAAGACTCAAGATCAGAACAAAGTCAAGACGAAACAGTAAAGGAGCTGAACCAAAGAAACTCACAGTTCAGTTCCTTCGGATTTGGCTGTGGACTGGAATCTGTGGAAAGGGAATGGCGAAGGAACGAATCCAACAGGAAAATAAAGCTCTGCACATTTATCTCAGCAACATCTAATTCTTCTCCGACCATTTTTTATCTTTGCACCCGGAAAATTGAGTTGCCCAACTAACTAATCTCTATAACTATGTCTCCCACTCTTATACAGAGTGTCTCTATGTATTTACAAACAGAAATCTGAAACATCTGCACCCAATACTCAATAAAATGGAACAATGCTTGTAGAAAATGCTAGAAATAACTATAAGTGAGCTGTTGTATAGAAGTAGTGCAAAAAACTTGAAAAAAGTTTGACTTGGTCTGACCTATAGGCTAAGCCCACATCAAATATCAAATATCAAATCCCATCACATCATCGTCAGATATTTTTATATAGATCTGTAACAAATCTATTTTGTGTAGCCTGCGTATAAGTTTTATTGTGCCACATGTGCACTGCAGTGTAGGTTATAAGAAATATTTTCATCTTGTCAACAAAAGCCTTCTGCATTATTGACCGTTGCCTCAGATTCGAATTTTGTGTTGTGTGATTGTGTGTAGTCAGAAATGAAATTAATGTCACAGAGCAAAGACCAGGGAAACCTATAGCATTGTATACTTATATACTTTTGTCCAGCATTTCTATTCTCTATTATTGCATTGGCTTATCCTTTCCCTGGTATGGTCTCTGGATTGGAATTGGATTATTGTTGAGCTGAGCTTGGACTTGGATTCTAAACGAGGTTGATGTTGATGTGCATCGCTCAGTCCGAGAGTCAGAGTCAGAGTCGGGTTAATATTTTCTCGGTTTCTGTTTCGGGATGGAAAGTCCGTGTGTTCTGTTACATGTTACATACAAATGTATATAGTTACATAGGAGGAGGGCATTTAAGTGCTAAATAAAAGGCAATAAAGATAAAAATCCCGGCAGGACGTTGACGTCCCTGCCAGAAAACAATACAGAACAAAGTGAGTCTAGATTTGGGGCTCCTTTCGTTTATCCACGGAAATGGATGCACATTCTACACACATAAGTATGTATATATATACCTTAGATACCTAAATACTTATTTTACTGATGAAATGCTACCTATATGATAAGTGTCTATATAATATCTGTATATATACAAAATAAAATAAAGGTAGAAAGCAGATTACTCCTAAATGCAATTGAAATGCATCTATTCCTTTACTTTACTATTGTAGGTGTATCTGCTTACAATCCAATCCAATCCACCTCCATGTCATTTCCAATTATATTTATACACTCGACATACGGAATACCCACTATTTCTATCTGTATATACATTTACACGCAGTATTACAGGGGAAAAGCTCTTTTACATATTTATGTGTACATATTTAAGTATACTGTAGAGTTATACAGATATATAGTAGAATGATTTCGTATCCTTAGTACTAGAGATAGAGATAGCGATTGTTTAGTTAGTGAAAGAGGAGTTGAGTTCAGGTAGATCTCTTGGTTTCGCTCTAAATGCTCCATTTATGCCCACGTTAGTTCTCCCACAGCAAAACTTTATGGAATTACGAAGTGAGTCTCCATAGAACAATGGAAGTCAGTCCAGAATCCAGAACAGAGCAAGGGAAGTCAAAGTCCTATGTAGTAGGAGCATCCCATTGTACAAATATTCATCCTACAGAAATCATACACTCAGTTGAGTTGAGTTGAGAATTCTCTATTTTGGTGGAACCTGGATTTACCTTACGATTACGATTTACATTTCCCAGGGCATTCGAATTTTATAAATGATCCAAGTGAAGGGGGAGGGCTCCCTGCCTTCGCTAGACTTTTCCTTACTTTCTGGCTTCACTTTAACATTTACTACCATTTACTTTACACAAATATCATTCCATTGCATTTGTATTACTACTATACTCCGTAGACTTGAGATAACACAAGTTTATTTTATATTCATTTTATATTGTATACGTACAGCTTATATAGAGATATAAAGTGAATACATATTTTATGCAGTATCTAATAGCTGTTCAGTGAGACTGTGTGCATTCTTACATCTGAAATCATTGTGTGTGGTGCATTTCATTTCGTTTTAGGGAACAATGAAAGGAAACTTGCATTGCATTCACTAAATTCAGTCGTCATTAAACAAACGAAATAGAAATTCAAATAGCTTATGCAATACTTACAATATGCGCAGCACTATTCTATGTCTATGTATCTGTATTGCAAATTGAGTGGAAAACTTACCTGTACTAGCATTTTGTATTGTTTTCTGTTTACTATTTATATAGACGGAGACTCCTTCTATAATGCATGCATTTGTCTATCTATAATTAATCTAGCAAAGTTCTTATATTTACTTACTTAAATATTACAATAGGAAATGTAGAATTTCTACAAAACATTATTTACATGCGTAGAGATATTATGGAATTGAGTTTGCTTGCATTACACACATGTATGTACATGTAGAATGGATATGGATAGCTATTGTAAATACAATACAATACACTAAATAAAAGGAAAGAGACCGCAAACAGTTTGTGTGTATTGTGAATTGTGAAGCGCGTTGGCATGTGTAATTAGAGCAGTGCAGTGTGGTTACTTTAATTAGAGGGTTCAGTTCCACAGCAACTACTATCTACTTTACAAAGTATAAATGCTGTGCTAAGCTGTATTTTATAGAAAGGAAACCGAATAACCAAATGGGTTCACTTGACATTCTCATGTCGATAAATGCCACTAACTTACTCAAAAGAAAGTTATATATATTATGTAGCCTATATGAGGTGTACTCTATATTATGTCCCATACTAATGCCTTTAGTTCATTTCTTTATCATTACTTATGTGGCAGACGTGAATTATGTGTACAGTTCGGTTTAACTAAAATATTGTAGTTTTATTAGAATTACTGTAGGAGTTTAGCAGCTAATTAGCACAATGTAATCTTTAGGTTTGCCTCTATGCAGATTTAAGTAATTTACTTTATATTTTAAAGTAAAATATACATGAATAGCTTATGGCACGCAATGCGGTAGGCAGTAGGCATTCAGTATGTTACTTATGCTTGACTTGATTTCGTTGATTACATTTACATTACACGTACAAATAGTTAGTAAATGTAAAATCATATTTCAATTTTCTTTGCCCGACAGCCATTCTTTGATTAGTGTTCCAATTCTAATGTAAGTAAGTGTATGTACTAAAGGAACGCTTAGTTGTTGCTACTTATTTTGACTTCTAATGATATAGTAGTATCATAAGGTAAACAAACTATGTAACACATCTCTTTGATCTTCTCAATTAAAGAGCAAATCAAAGTCATAGCCATCCCGTTCAAATACTGAGAATGAGTAAAGTTAGATAGTAGAACTGTAATTACTGCATAAATATTAATATATATTTATATACGATATACTCTAAGAGTAAGATTTTACAGTACACTATTTTAACCTGATTGTACATCATTCTCTTGCACAACTTACAGCTTCTTGAAGTAAATTAATATCGCCGTTGATAAAGAATTTTGGAAGATTATTTGTCATTCTAATAAATAATATAAGTATGTATCTTCCGATTCCGAATGGAATCCAATCTCAGCTAAATAAGTGTGTTGTAGAATGAATCAGAATCTCAACGACGATATGTATTAATAAATAAGATGATTACATTAAGGTATTCTCGTTCCTTTGCTCATTTAGTATTTCATTTATTAATTTATTAATAAGGAAGGGAGGTTTCTCAACCTTTTGGCTTCTCCTGTGTCAGTCAGTCAGTCAGAATCTGGCCTTGTGGTACAGAAACTCAACTTCTTACCATATTAAACCTACTAAAGTAGGTATATGCAAGGAATACTAATTTCTAGGCGTTGCATTACAATTAGTACAGCAACATACATAAAACAACAGAAAATACAAAATGAAGGCAAGGAAGCTTGAAGGTACTCGTACCTACATATTTATTAACTAAATATGTAAACAGTAAACTTACAAGAACTTTCAATCGACCTAAATATAAAGCAAATGTACCAAAACTTTGTTCGTGTATAAAGGAATAATTTTCTAACGCTAATTTCCCCAATAAAATGTAAAGGTACATTTATACTTACTGTTTACCGTTAGTAGTACAAAGTACCAATAGTCTGGTGCTCAATGAAGTACACGTTAGAGAATAATAATTGTAGGTACATATTATGCAGTATGTAGTATAAATATACATACTAGGTTAGTAAATAGATGCCATCTGCTAGTATTTAATGATGTGATATGATTCAAGGAAAACAAAATGTGTGCGATACTGATAATGTTCATCTCTACTTGTGTTAGTATGTGATTTAGAGCAAGAACCAGAGCAGACTGTCTGAAATCTCTGAAAGTCCAAAATACACAAATGAGTGGCCAGGCCAGGCCAGGAAATATATTTAAGCTTCGTTTGTTTAGCACAGTACAGTGGAGAATGGAGAGCAAGAGTCATAAGCTCATTTAAGAGTATATCTGTAGGAAATAGGAAAGGGAGAGAGAATTCTCATTTTAGTCGAAGGTAGGACAACCATGAAATGAACTTTGGGTTTTAGTTTTCGTCCAAAGTGTACATTTAGTGAGATCGCTGGAGTCCTCTTCTATGGAAGTAAATACACTATTTCCTATCTTCTCTCTACTCGTATTCAATATGTCTGCATTTACTCAGTGTATGGCTGCTTAGGATATCAAGTCCTATAACACTACACTAAATACTTACCTTGCTCTGTGTAGGATAATATTCTCTTACTTACTCTCTTACGGTAAATATAGTAAATGGGAAAGTGTACTGTAATGTATATAAGATATATAAATAGGCGAGAGAAAGTGAGTTATTTGCGAAGCTTAGCTGGAAAAGCTGATGTAACTGCACGTAGTTGATGGTCCTCTAATTACCTCGCGGGGATTTTCCTTTAGTCTACTCATTTAACAGCACGTAATATTTGTACACCAAAGGATTATTATTACATGTACAG
>JAQFYC010003239.1:0-21587 GCA_034694165.1 Tomocerus mixtus | reverse complement strand
CCAAGAATCCTGAAAGCAGACTTTCACCAAAAACCCCGCCCCCTACTTTCTATTTTCTCCACTTTCTCCATTTGGTTCAATGGAGAAAGTCTAAAAGTTTTTTCAATTTCTAAGCGTAGCCCCACCCCCATTCCAGATTTCCAAGAATCCTAGATGCCGGGATGCATTTTTTTGAGGCCTGGTTCTATGTAGTACCTAACCTACTGCCAAACTCTTGACATTCGTAGTTGCCTGGTTCTGGTTGGTTTGGATTTAAAGTTAACTTATCCATTTTAGTAATTGGTGGATTATAGTTGTTGTAATTCACCTGCAGGTGGTCTTTACTTTATTTTACTTTACTTTACTTTATCCTGGTGTGTATATGGTTCCTTATCCTTAGATACAATACAAGTATAACTTAGCATAACATAATGTAAATGTCTAAAATGAAATTATCTGACGTGTTGTTATTTTGTTTGTTGTGTTATGTTGCAGGTAAGCCTCGACTCTCGTGTTCGTGAAGTGGTGAACCTAAACATGAGAGATCCGACTCCGCACACATTTGACGAGGCTCAAGTGCAAATTTACACTCTGATGCATCGTGACTCATATCCCCGTTTCGTAAATTCGCCACTTTACAAGAAACTCGCTCAGATCAACACGCAGCATCGAGGATCTTCAGTCTCGGCAAGTAATCCGGCCTCTCGTAGGGAATCCCTCCTCCCTTAAATAAATTCTTCTCTGTCCTCTTCTATTATTTGTTAATATTACTGAATATTTATATCTATATATAAATAGTATACATAACATATGACATAAATAGTTAAGTAACCTATTTACAAATTACCTTACCTTACCATACAGACAGACATACATAATATATTATTCAGAACAGTTAATCCAATTTCCCTGTTACATTATATTACATTACAGTCTTAATTTTTTGGTACAATAGAAGCAGAAAGCAGAACAGTGTGTCCTTTGACCTTTGTTAATATAAGCATTGCAATCAAACGGTGTATACTACTAGTAATATACATTAATCTTACTAAACAGTAGAAACTTTACGTAATATACACTATAATGTCCAATGTAGTGACTCAATTTTCAACAAATAGTATATGAAAGTCAAATAGTCTGCCTACAAACTGACTTTAAATCTTAACCTGACCTATATACATTAGTAAATACACACATTATTATGTTTACACTCCGTATCTTACTTACTTAACTTAAATACGTACAATTCAAAAGGACAAAAGAAGATAACTTATTGTATTACTGTAACTGGACTCATATAAATAGATATATGTACATAATATACACATAATACCTTGATAATTGATATTAGGGTATAATGAGGTCATTCGTACTATTATTTATAGACAGACTTCTACATAAATACTGATATAAGTATAAAATATTCATAAGAAGTAGTTAGAGTTAGACTAATGTTGTGTGTGGGTGGATGAAAATGGAAAAACGACTACTATATGCATGTACGTACAATGTAGGATGGTCTAAATGTGTATATTACATAAGTATCTATATAAGCGTTATATCTGAACGAGGAATTTATAGTAACTATATAATTAATAAGCGTTTAAAACACTTTAAGTAAAAATGAAAACTTAGTTAGGTAAAGTAATTAGTAATTAACTGTGTGTAAGTAATATAAAAGAATGTTGCATATAAAACTGTAAGTAAAATATTTACATGTGATTAGTATGACTATATACTTACTTAATTAGTCTACAGATTTAATTAAACTACCCTTTGCATACATTACATAGAATTATTATGTATAATGAATGCTACGTTCCTATAGTGCATGTGTAATGTATGTGGTATGTTATATAATATCTAGTCCGAACAAATCAAAGAATTTACATAATAAGTAAGAGTCAGGACAAGCATGGTTACCTAAATGAATTAGTTAATTACTTACTTGTTATGCATATTTCTAGTGAAAATGTGAATGTGCATGAATTTAATGGTTTTTTATGATTTACTTATTCTAGTTAAAGAATTCCTTGTTTTATTGCCTTGGTATGTCTCGTCTGAATCTGAATGCGTACGGTTAAGAAACCAAATCCCAGAGCAGGACACTATATTTTCGGGGACCATTTTATCTGTTAATGTGAGTTTGAGTGATTTGTTTTGTACTGATACATACTTGTTGTGCATGTAAATGTTTTCCATATTAAATATAAAAGATTGTATATAATTATAATTACATTATATCTGTAATGAAATGAGTTTATGCTTAATATGGTACATAAAGGGCTACATAAAATCCAGAGTGTTTACTGTTTGTGCTTATAAGTAATTTTTAATTATAATTATAACTATAATTACTAAACTAATATAAGTTAAAATAAATTTTTAGGTTTACTGTACTTAAATACATTGGAAATGCGGTGCAGGCCAGACCAGGATGCAATTCAAATTCAAATTCAATAGTTGAGTCAGGATCTTACTTATAGGAGTGGAATGGAGTGGATTGAGTTAATTAACTGGGATACATTGTGGACTTACTTATCTTACTATGCGTACATTGTGGACTCGTACATTTTAATAATATTCTAATTATGGAGGAAGAAGGAGGAAAGAGAGTACTTAGGGGAATTTTAACTATTAACGTTTCAAGAGTTGATTAAATCCAAGTCTTTTTCATTGGCTGGCAAGGCACTAGACTCCTATTCAAAGAATACACGCTTTGAATTAATTCCTTCTTCCCATCCCATTCTCGCTTTCATCCCAGCAAAAGTAATTGTTTCTCCTTCTATTACTGTATTATACAAACTGTGACTCTTTTCCCATGTCTTATACAGAGCATTAGTGTTTCCAGCTTTATTGGCCACACTTTCTTTATCACAACACAATATTTTATAACAATTTGCTATAAATGATCAAATTTTGGGACTAAGGGGCAGTTAAAACTAATTAGAGAACCTATGTTAAGCTTTCACAAACTTGTTTTCATGTTTTCCTACCCACACTGTAGTGCAATTAACATAAATATAATATTATTCCTTTATTCAGAATTCCCATAGTCAATTTAAGGTGTTATAAGATTATATTTGGATAAATAAACTGCGTGTTCTTGTCAACAAAAGAAAAATTAAACCTGCATTAATATTTTGAATTAATTATACTTACTATTATGGATATAACTATCATGAACATTAAATTGTGAACATAATAAGAGGAGAAAGTCGGTAAATACTTTCTGTATTATGTAGAACATGATTTACATAATTTTTTAGTATCGTGGAGGATAAATATCGAGCAATATGACTGTAGGGGGTAAATGGTAATGATGAAATATCCGTCTGCCATTGTCATGTCGCCTAAATTGCTGAGTGGTAAATCGAGTGGGGAATTTGTGGATTTCCTCAAGTTAAATTGGTTGTTTGCTTGCATTTGAGATTGGAAAGGAGGAAACAAGGCTTTAGGAAGTTTGGGAATGCAGTGCAAAGGCTATAAGAAAGAAATTAAGTAAATTATGTCGTTCGGCAAGATTCCAATGGGATATCGTTCTAATGCAGATGGCTCAATGCAGTGTAATGCAATGGAGGAATGAAATATTAAGGAGGAGAACCTAGTGCGGGGGCGGGCTGGCTTGGCTTGGCTGGCAAAGGAGAAAGTCCAGGCCGAGACAGGATTAGAATGAGGGAACGGAATGGAACCAAAGTCTTATAGCCAAACCAAACCAAGCCAAGTCAGCCGACGAGCATCAGGTGTTGCCTTACAACAATAATTGAACACTGAACTGAACTGAAGGCAATGGAAGGGAGATTTGAGAGTGTTCTTCGCTTCACAGCTCTAAAGTTGAAAAAGATAGGACAGAAAATAAGGATATAGCAAAACTTGTAGGCAGAACAACAACATAATACTACAGGAAAGTTAAGGAAGCCCTAAACTAGACCACACCACAACAACTATAACTTATAAAGTATATCTACGAGTACCTAAAAATAAATTTTAGTCTAGTCTTGGTCTACTACATCTTTACACTACATTTCATAATTCTGGAAACGTTAGTAGAAAATAATGCATAAGTTTTCTCCTACTTTCCCACTGCAATTTGGGATTTCTTATTTACAAAATTTTAGTCCTCAAAAAATATCGAAAATAACTTTCGCTAAAAAAGTAGGCAAAAAACGACTGTGTACTACACGCACTACAAATATATTTCATAATAATAGAAACGTAGGTAAAACAATACATAAACTTTCTCTTACTTTCTCCGCACAATTTGGATATTATCTATTCACCAATTTTTTATATGTAAATATCATTACAAATCCTAGTAACATACTCGTTTTTGAAAAATATCTTGTAGGAAATCTTGCAATGCATAAAATTAAGTCAGGATGACAACAACCATTAAGTTGTGTCCTCCGTATTATTTAAGCAATATTTCTATAAGTAAATAGTTATATAGTTTATAAATTGTATGGAGAGAAAGTAAGAGAAAGTTTGTTTATATTCTTACCTACGTTTCAATATTTATGAGACTATTTGTAGTTTACACATGGGGAAAAGGATAATAATACAATATGGGTTCCTATAATGGTATAGCTATAGTTGTTATGTATAACATTATAGCAATGTGGTTTAAGAATGGATGATGGAAGAGTATTCGTTTACATATTTATATGGATTATGTATGTATCTACGAATTTTCACTCCTCCACATCCAAATCCATTTCCTGTTCGCGTTCGTATTTACATTCGCCCGTCAGTTATTTTGCAAAAGAGTTTTCCATTTTCTGGTACGGCACAACGTTAGCGTTAACGTTAGTACAGTATATGGTCTCGTTGGGAATATCGAGCATCCAAGTTGAAAGTAAAGAATTCCATCCCATTCCTTAGAATGCTGAATGAACTTCCACTCCACTCCACCAATACAAAGTTCCAGAATATTTTGTCAATATCTCCACTCTTTACTAAAGTAAGAACAAGAACAAGAACACCCGTCAAAGCATAGGTAGCAGTTCTTTTCCCTTATATGATCGTACATAATATTTCTCAACTTTACCTTTTACTCCTTACATACATAATATAACTAAAACTGAATCATACCATACCACCACCATAGCATACCACCTTGAGATTTAGTACCAGCAAGAACTTTCCTTCCGTTTTCCGCCCTAGCTCTCCAAATGCTCAAAGGAATCCGGTTCTTCAGAATCTACTGTAGTGTAGACTGTAGAGTCAAATATTTTTTCGTATTTTATTTCAACACACCAGACTAGACGAATATAAATAGGCTTGACCTGGCCTAATGTGATCCTTGATCGTAGTTATGAATGGAGAAATGAAAATTCTATGTCATGTCGCCTTTAACATAGCTAAGAAGCCTATTCCTTCCCTTATCTTTGATTGAATGCTCCATAATATTTTATTTTATGTGCTGGGCACACACATGACGTCCGTAGTCCATATTTACTTCCAAGTTCATCAATCAATCAATCTTGGCTAGGTACTCGGTAGTTGGATTTCGTTTGTACTTCACTTTAGTTGATTTCCTCTCGGAAACGGAAGTTTGCCAATCAATCGGGAAAAACTACCTACAAACCTTTACCTTACCTATTTACTTACCTATAGTGTTATTACTATTGCTGCTGCACTAACCTGAACAAAGGTGCTACTACAACAAAGCGTTGTACTATTCCTCTTTCTTATTGATTCTCCATTTTATGTAAATATTTGTAGTTCTTATTGGACTTTCTTTGCATTGCCGGTAGTACTACAATAAAAATAATAATGGGATAAAAAGGTTCATTTCCAGAGTTCTAAAATAAAATGTCTCCCAAGTCCCAACTGAAATACCTAAACATTAAACGCCTAACTATAGGGAAAGGCACTTTCTCTGACTTAAATCTTCAGAAATGTCCAATTTTATTATATTTCCATATTTTGTTCTACAACACTTTTCCACGGTGGAATCTAATACATAAAATTGATAATGTAAATTAATTAATCATAAAATAAAAATTGTATGATCCTTAGGTACACAAAAATGCATTTACTCAAATCCACTCTATTCCCGTCTCCAGTAATTGATAATAGTTTGCAATACTGCATCGCATTTTTATAAAGATCAGGTTCTAATTTAATAACTGAATACACAGTTAGGGAACGTCTATTCCTATAATGTGGTTAATATTTCTTACTGCATTCTATCAAGATAATTATACATTTTTTAATTTAATGTTTGTATTGTGGGGATTACGGACAACTAAGTATTATGTAATGAGTAAATCTTGCGTTTGCTTGCTAATCATATAGAACCATGCTTAAAGATGCTATATTGAATTAAGTAGGAACGCACCGTGGATTTATATGATTTTTGTGTCTAGTATTTCCAAAGAGTATAATTTAATGTCTCAGTAGCAGCCATAAACAGTGTTTTCTGCATCATACTATTTTGTTAGTCACGAGTCATGACTTGTCATTAAATTAATAAATCCATAAATAAGCTTGTTTGGTAGTTACATGAAAATATAATAATAACTTGCGTCATTAGATGCAATTTGAAGTTATTTACAGATATCTATAATTTCCTCATCGTCAGATAAAAATGCAGTATAGTATTACAGAAACTTGATAGACAATTTGTGTAACAAAATTTATAAAAGGGAGAAGATCATTAATCTGCCCACGGTTCCAAATGATGTACAAACGTACGTAGTACATTAAAATTTATTGTAACTGTAACTTTGTACTCTGTACAGTGTCACGTTTTAAGTATTTATACTTTTTTGTTTTATGACGTACTTTGTGTTAATACGCTGTCCTATTCGTAGACTGACACGTTTCATCTCCATATTTTACTAATAGATATCCTATTAAATTTATTCTTATTTTTAGAAACCTAATAGAAGATTGATCTATACTTACGTAAGTAAGGGTGTAGTAAGTAGATAACTTTGCTTTCAAAATACAAAAGGAGGATTACGTACATTGTTACATAAATTGCAAAGTACACCTACAGTACTTCATAGAAATAAATTATCTGCATGTACTTGTACTTAGATTATGTATTTATGCAAGGCTATTAGGATTTTAACTAATAAAAGATGTAACTTGTTGCTGCCAAGAGATAGAGAGTGAATGAATGGAAATGAAAAACCCCAAGAGAAAGAACTGTCTGCGATAATCGAGTCGATGTCAACATTAATATTAATGCACATAAACACATTAATAAATACGTGTATTGTATTTGTACCAAATATAGCAAAAAACTTTACAAAAGTGAGTCAATTACATTCGAATATTCTCCGACACGACCCACAGACATGACATGACATGAAAACGACTTCGATATGAATCGATATTACAAATAGGACTGGAAGTCAAGCACAAATAAGCTAATTTAATTTATTAACTCTAACATACAACATTATTACTGGGAAACGAGTGTTTAAGTTTAGGGAAATGTTGATCTAGTTCTAAAAAACTGTTCATTATAAATATTGATTAGTCCTTACTCTAAATGTAATGAATCTCAATAGATTTAAGTAAATATAACTAAATCAAGGAGGTATTACTATCTAAGGTACGATTGTTATCTACAGCTCTGTTAATTCCTTACGAAAATAAACTCTAAACTAATTACAAATAGGTATAGATGAAAAATATGCTGAACTGTAGCACAGTCTACAAGAGCCTACAATACAATAAAAATGTAAATGTCTGAATTGCCATGTAATAGAGTCGGTCCCATGGAAAATGTACTAAATTCTAAATAAAGGTAAAGCATAATTAAGTATTTAATGTAAAATGTAAGTATTAAATTAAAAATAATACTAAGTACACTACTATACACACAGTATCTAAAGATTCATAATGCCATGTACTTACTCGGTCTTCTCTTAACAAATAATTTCGTGTCCTGTCCATACATACATACATGGCGTGTTTCTATTGTTTATACCACAGTAGAAGACTAAATATATAATATAATGTCATACCATGCTATATCAATACAAAATGAATATGTCTCACTCACATTCACATCACATCACATATAATAGCATAGCAGTACAGTTACAGTACAGTACAGAGTACACAGAACTAAATGCACGTGTCGTCTACATGGGCCTGTCAAAATATAATGGCATGCTGCTGAGGCTGAAGGAGAATTTGCTACAAAAATAGAGACAAGACTTCGTGTTGACATTTCAATGTATTCTAATACTTCATTCATATTGCTATCTTAATAAAACCAAAACCAAGCAAACCAGATATAAATAAATAAATACCCATTGACTAGTACCTACCACATTATACCTATAGGTATACCTATAGTAAATATTATTAGCTATATACCTGATCTGTATTTACATACCTACAAAATGCATTTAAAATAGGCATTAGTAGTATATATAGCATCTACTTAAGTGTAACAGTACTGATAAAAGTAATCTGACTCGAGACATAGACGTAGACGTTCTGTTCAGTGAACGGGAGTGAATTTCCACTTTACGTCACGTCATGTCACGACACGCCACATTTATTGTTAGAACACATGTACAGATACAGATGCGAAATGTAATTTGATATCTCCCTCAAATAAGTCACATCGATTTTAATTCACTTTCAGTAGTTTACTAATTGGAAGGTGGATTGGATCAAAAGGATAAATTACATAGATAGCTAAAAATAACGTGATTGAACCATGACATGGCAGGTGCGAAATTATATGCGAATGGCAATCGACGTGACATTTTTCATTTGTTTCTTACATAATATTATTTTAGTTATAAATACTCGTAACTAAATCTAAACGCAGTGACAGAAGTACATTAGGTTACTTAATTCAATTTTAATATGTTTATGTACTTGTATTTATTTCTGCAGCAGTTCATTTTTAGATTCCTTGTACATACAGATAGAAGTGTAAATACACTAGAAAACAACGTGTATTTAGATATTTTGATGTAATTAAAGCGTAAGCTAATTATTTAGTTGCTAATTATCATTGCAAGGTTTTACCATTGGTCTTGTGTTGGTATATTGTTTTTATAACACCGTATTTCTCGGGGTAGGTTTTACATTATGTTCATTTCTAACTTTTAAAATCCACGGGTAGAATTTCTAGAGTTTGCATGCGCAACGCAACATTAGCTATAAATAGTATTTTAAATACGCTGTAAAGGAAACAATCAAAAATAGTGCTAAAGGCCAGGGTCCCGATTCCTTCTCTACGTTTATCCCTATTAGCGAACGCACTTAGATAAATGGTGGGTTTTTAAAGGTCTTACATTGCCCGAGGAAAATCATGGTACGAACTATGAAATATTTATTATGTAAATCAAAATCTTCTTTCAATTGGCTACTATCTGTATATTTTTTAGAACCCATCTGTATTATTGATCTGAAATCTAGTATGTTCATATATTATCATCATACTAGGTATTAAAAAATTCGGTCACACCATTACACGAAAGTAAATGTAAATGTTTTTTGGTATTTATATTTTAGAGATACCTATCAATACCTACCTAAGTTTGTTGGTACTGGAAATTCAATGGCAATCATAGAATCTTAAGTATGTCAATGTCAAGTGTGAAGTTATCGATCCACATATTACGTAATGCAGTTATACATTATTTTGTGTATTTATGGACTAAAATGGTATCAGTAAAGAGGAGTAAATCTAAGACATAACCATTATACGGAATACCTACCAATAGAAATAACTTTACTCACAATAAGCAAGTAAACCAATGTCTATGTATAAGTATGTTAATTCAATTCAACATTAGGCACACAACAGGCAAGGCAAAACATTCTTACTCAATATAAAAATGTAATGCATACATAATACATACCTGTACTGTAGGTACATAGATATAAGGCATTTATATGACAATGATGATAAAAATTCAGAAATTAAGAAAGGAATGTTAAAAATAAGTAAATAAGTAGGGTAGTGCAAAGTTTGATTGCTTTGTATGTTTGTGGGTAAATGTGTGTCAAAAGAAGCAGTATTAGCCATTAATTATAAGAATGTGTATGTAAAGTAAGTACAGGAATATAATAATGTTACACAAATACAAACAATACAATCCCTTTGATTTATTTATGTAGAATGATGTTTTCCACGAACTATTTATGTGTCACTGTCACTCATATGTGATTGTCATGCTACTTTACGTAGTACATGTTAATAATGATCGTACGAGTGTTTTACAATGATAATGTCGTGTCTGTATCTGAATACTGTATACTGTATACTATGAATGTAATTTTTATTTGTACCTATAAGTATAAGTATAACTGATATATGTATGCATATATTGCATGTATATAAAATAGAGAATGTCATGTACATATTGTTGTAAGTTGAGTAAATTGTTAAGTATACGAGGAATTTAGTGTTATTGTATAAGTGAGCTATAAATGTGGATCTGTACTGTATTACTTAGTCTGTAGGTATAAGTTATAATTCTAGAAGTATATGTGCTATGTTATAGGTAAGTTATTATATAACTACAATATTATACTACGTAACTGTTAGTTGTTTGTGATGTGATGATCTATTGCGAGCTGGTGCGATGTTCGAGCGTAAACCGTAATTATAAGTGACAGATTACAAAGATTAATGGCAAAATAAAACAAATTATTCCAAACGTAAAACGAAATCATCTCTGTGTCTCTGTCTCTTGTGTAATTTGAGAGTTTATGGCATTTAATTTTCCATTTGGATGATTTATCCCATTGGAACTCGACTCAAAGCAAAAATACTCATGTTGTACATATAATAAGATACTAACTTGCATTTTGTTTCCAGGAATATGTAATGAGTAACTTTTAACGTTTTAACTCGAAAATTAGAAAGCAGGGGGGAGTAAACATTAAATAGGAAGCAATTTAACGATTTTCCTTTACCATTTACTACATATTTTTCAGTCCAAAGCCAAACTGCTAAAAAATTCAAAGGACTGGACTGATTGACAGGATTTCTTGCAGAGGAGCTTGCATTATTATTGCTCTGGATATATAGACACTTTGTCACG
The DNA here is from genome assembly GCA_034694165.1 of Tomocerus mixtus. Taxonomy (NCBI): domain Eukaryota; kingdom Metazoa; phylum Arthropoda; class Collembola; order Entomobryomorpha; family Tomoceridae; genus Tomocerus; species Tomocerus mixtus. Next base: position 10,572 of record JAQFYC010003239.1, on the reverse strand, counting down.
TTCAAACTCAAGCTCCTCTTTCCTTGTCTTTTTTACGTGTCAATTTGATGTCGGGCCTTAAGTAGTCATTTTACGTTGCTACATCATTACATCATAGTAATCTACGCAAATCCCCGGCTCTACTCAAACTGTATGTATTACTATGAAGGGAAGAGAACAGAAGACTATCTTTATTAGCTCACTGCGAATTTACTTTGTTCAAGTTTGTCAAGAAAAGAGAGCCATGAATACCAATTTTAATTTTCTATTCTGATCGCACAACTTTTACATAATTAAACTTGATGAATAAGTAAAACTGATCGTGCATACTAAGCTTTTTCCTCAACAAAGACTTTTCTAGTTACTAACTATACATACATACATACTTCGATATAAAAGCTATATCTTTCATGTTATACGAAATTCTCAGGACACATTATGTAATAAGTATAACAGAACCCCGTTTCTATTCAACGAATAACACATCGTGCATGGGTACACAATTATCGCGTATGTGTAATAAGCATATATATTATATAATATAGTCTTCCCTTGCTATTTGCCAAACAAACACTCATATAGCTATGTAGCTATACATAAATATATTGTAATATGTGAACACACTTCGTCATACAGTAAATTACCATATTACTTTGTCTACTCTGCTCTGCCTTGGCATAACAAGTATGCAGTAAAGGCTTTCAAAGATAATTAAATGTTTTTGTCATTTTCGTACCATTATTTTACAGTGCATACACATACACACTACCAAGGCATGACAGTTACATGCACTCATTTACAGAGGAAAAACTACAAGAGAAAGTTAGACACTAAAAATAGCTACATGCTCTTTCTTTTCACAAACGAATAATCTGTGTGGAAAATTTGCATATCAAAATATCGTCACTGTCATAATTAATCGGGAATATTCCAAAAGTAATACTTTTATAGACAATTCTCCACAATCACTCATTTTCTCCCCACTAATTTTGGAGCAGTCCTATTTTCGTAACGCTTATCATTGCAATTCTAACCAAAATGTTAATGTCAACCTTAATTGTAGGGACAGTCGACAATAAAGTCAAAATAATGTTACAACAATTCACAATCTACAACCAACCTACAATTCTGCAAATGGTAAATAAAATCTGGACCATTAAAAATATTCGAAGATGTAGATGCCCTAAAAATGAACTGGTTATAGTTTGGTTAGATAATACTATTAGCAACAGCATTTTCACGTTGTTTATGATGCGAATATTATTGTAATCACTTTCTACAGACTATAATTGCGAATGTTCAGCAAAAAATAAATGCTACTATAGGTATAGATTGAGGACAACTATGTGGAAATATTTTTGGACCTATTTTTTGGATCGAAAAAAAACTTGCAGTCATAGCCATGAAGAATAAATTTTATATCATTCTTGCCATTAATTGGTTCTTAGTAATTAATCATGGTGCACCTGCTGCAGAAGTAGGTCAATCTATTGTTGAAATACATTCATTGAGGAAAAATATCTTAGGAAAACGGGCACTTCATAGATCTGGGTATAGAATTACATCGTATCCCGCAATACTAAATGTTATTGAAATTACATTCATTTTTTCATAATATCAAACAAAAATGTGATTTGACAGTGATATTTTGGAAGCATTCCATTATGCTAACAATGTTTCATCGTGGAAGTACCCTGAAAGTAAACTACACTCATTGTACTGCGACCCCGAAGATGAATACGCTGAGAACCATTTCAGTAAAATATTGGCAGAAAGTATGACAGTTTGGCCTGAGGATGACGAGGATTTGTACCCCTTTGGGATGTATCCATATTTTTTTGCTGGATCTAACCCATACCAATTTGGTCGCACCGAAAATCGTGTTTTCCAAAAAGAAGCCTTGGTTAATAACGCTACGAAAACAAATATCGAAACTGTTTTGAGTTGGGCTCCATTCCTTATTTATATTGCTGCCTGGCTTTACATTCAATTTCTGGCGATGCTCATTCTCCCTTTAGTGGGATTTATTCTCTTCCGATTTGTAGCTTTACCTCTAGGGGAATTCATTGGTGGGAAACGTACACGAAAATATCTTCGACAACTGGTTATTAATGTAAGATTTTAAATGAAATGCATTTTCTTTCAAGATTACCACAAAATGGATAACATCCATTTTGTAATATTTTCTAGATTGAGATATCCCGGCGAGCGTGGATAAGGTGGCTATGGCCAAAAGATCGGAAACTTCCCCCTTGGCGTTACCGAACTCCTAAGATTCTCCGTTATTCTAACGAAGGAAGTGTTCCATGGGAATTAATGGAAGAAAAGGAAATGAAAAAACTGAATACAAAATACCCTGAAAGATGGCAACTGGACAAAAGACTGAAGAAATGGAAAGAGAAGGCAACTAACCCTGAATGTTACGCAGAAAAATGGGTTTACAAGATGATTCACCGAAAACTTTTTAGAGATCGCTCTTTCCACGTTGCACCACACAGATTTAAGTGGGGACAGTCGGTCACATCCACATCTTCAGGAACATCTACATCATCCGATGATGAAACAGACATTGCTCAGAGAACAGAAACGCCATCACAAGAATTTAAGGGTGCTGCAATGCGTCGAGTTAGTTTGGCTATTGGTAATCCCAATAGTGAGTCTAAAATCCCCAAACTCAGGGAAAACTATAAAGAAAAAAGGAAATCTGTATTCGCAAAAAGATCCCTTGCCGACGAATTGCATACTTTAAAGTCTTCACACAGAGGAATCATTTTAGACCAACGTGACAAACGCTGGCCAGCGTACACTGGGGCTATTTACATGAAAGAAGCTCTGGAAGGTAATAGAACCCCTCCTTCTAAGTACAAACCAAAAGGATGGAATGTACTTAGATTGGGGTTTGGTCCAAAGAAAATATATGACAAAACAATTAAGAGTTGGAAACCTATAAAGACCAATTTAGTCCTCAAGAAGAAAGAAATAGATGCCTTAGCCCGAAGAGAAGTACAAGTAATAGGGCATGATCCAAATGCCTTAGGCGAAATAAGCGACACGAAAGTAACTTACAATTTGGCAGTATTGAATCAATTAAGAAATCGAAAAAAGAGTCCCATGCCCCGGGATTTGCATGGGAGAGTTGTCCCAAATAAAAATAGGCGCATTTCTTTCGTAGATGCTATCAAACAGGTTAAAAATCCATTTGAAAGACGAAGCAGCGTTTTTTCGGATCAAACTTATACCATCAGCCAACGGGAGTCTGTTGCTGAAGATGAGGACAGTGTGCCAATATTCCCCAAAAATAGATCAAATCAATCTATTAAATCTAGACTTAACTCACCTCCTCATCCTACAGTCAGCGTACCTAAAGTAAATTCAGAAAGTGGGTTATCTACAGCAGTTTCGTCGTTACAAAACAAATTAGACAGTGCTTACGATAGAATGCACCCAGATCATTCAAATTCACACACACAGATTCACTCACCGGGAATCAAGAAACTTAAGAAAGCAGTACACCTTGAAATTAGCGAGCATCATCATAAAAACAAGAAAATGCCTTTCCTGCAATAATAAATATTAGTATAGGTCTATAGGTACATACAGTAGGTATAAGAATGATGGGGATAAGCTGATCAGTTTCTCTGTATGTACGCAAAAACTGACAACTACTGAAAAATGTTTATAATGATTAGAAATGCGTTGATCTCCGAATGTAATTTATTTTGAATATTCTGCAGTAAATGATTGTTATTATTTCAAATCCAAATTGTTGTTTCTGTTTTCTAAAGAATTTCTCATATTTAATCGACTTTATTCATTTCAAAGAATTTTTTTTCCAATATCTATTCTATAGCTATTTTTAGTTTAGTTTTTTAATACTTTTTCTGTAATACTGAAAGGTAATTTTCGATACTCAATTTTCTCACAATTTCTTCTAGTTTCATTTTATTGCAAATTCATTGTGGAGTTAATTTTACAATATTTACAAATTCCTTAATTTTAAAGATATTTTTCTAATATTTCTCCAGTGTCCGTCCTTTTACAGGTAATTTTCCATTATATTCTCAAGTTCCTTCATGTAAAATGTTCCTACTGCAGAACTACCTAGCAGAGTAAAGATTTAGATAGCTACTGACACTTCCACCTACTAATTTTCCTTCCCATCAGAACTTGTTGCGTTTCGTCGAATATCTCAAGTGTAGAGCCTCTCTTTGGTTGGAGATGTCGTTACGGGGTAAGAAATATTTCTGCGGCTTTCTCATTTACTTTTCCTAACATCTCTTGCAGAGTCTCACTCTTATTAAAGTCTCATTGTCCAACAATATTCATGAGAAACTCTTTTTCACTACAATTCACTAGCTTTATCATCCTGTCTGAATAGTAAATGTGGAATATTCAATTAAAACTATTTTAATAGGAAAGGAATATTCCAAAACAGCCTTAAAATGTAAAGTACAGGTATTTATCTCCAAATCGTTTTCAATTGAACATAAAAAATGATTTCGCATGACCTTAACAATAAATCTTTATCTGTAGCATCTCGATACATTTAATATTTACAGGAATTCACTCATAGTATAGCTAGTACTTAGATAAAGTTTTAGAAAATAGTAGATACGTAAACTGGACAAACGATAGAGATTAAATTTTTGAATATCGTATGTACAAAGAGTAGAGTGATCATAATTTCGTCGTTTATCATAGAAACAGTTTATTTTATCTGTACAAGTTCAGTAGAGTAATCAAAGAAATGTTCTGCCTGACATGACAGCTGATAAGGTTTTATTTACACTCAGCTTTATCTCATGTAAATGTTATGTTTGTGTGGATCCGTTTTATTGCCAATTTATAGCCGTTTGAGAGAGCTGAGGAAAGGAATGCGATTGCAATTAAATGGGCAGAGAATGAGAATGATTTTGTCGTAAAACTGATGAAGACTGACTTGACAAACGAGGAACAATACAAATATTATTTGCTCGTTAGCCTATAATATTATGTTATATGCATACATGTCGCAGACCCCGAGCAACCCCCAGCTGCTATGTCCACTTGTGTTTTATTATTTTTTGAAGGAAAAAATAAGGTAACCTTTGTTATTTTAAAAACTTTCATATACAAAATGAGACAAAGGAAGTATCTGATAGATATTCTAATATTAAAAATGTATAATAGATAGAAAATATATTCTCAGTATAAAAGTAGAGCAAAAATATTGGTTAGAGTTGCTTATAAAACGTAAAAATGATCCAGATGGTCCTCTGTGCCCACGACATATACAATACTATACACAAGGGGTAAATCTATACCTATTTAACAATAAGATAAATACTAGTACCTACTTAATAATAATTGTAGCTTAGCTTACCTACACAAATACTACATGCATACAGTACCCTAACTTTTCTGTCGGCAAATTGAAATCCTACAATCAGAAATTGTCAGAAATGTTTTCAGCTCAACTATTTAGTATTTACCTACATACACACGAACTTTTTCCTTGTAAGTAATCTTCCCAGGAATACAATTAAGCTACTTAAACATTTATGTGAAATTGCGGACAATGTTAATTAGAAGATTTTCCTGTACATATTATACAGGATCAGAAAACGGAATTTTTAGTAAACTGCTTTTTCACACTAGAATCTAGAGTATAAATTAGAGTTCATTATTATGTATTTGAATCATTTTTCTCATAAGGGTTCTAGAAAAAGTCTGTTGCGGAAAATATTAAAAGCTTCCTGATGAGTTTCATCTGGCATATTGTTTTCTTTAATTCACAAGATTAAAAAGCATTAAATTATATATTGGTATTGGTACCTACTACCTATACAGTACAGTAGTATAGGAACGGGAGAAGAAGTTTCTCTTAATTAGTTCTGTGTCGGTGATGCCAAGCCACAATTTTGTTTTAAATTAAAGATAGACGAAAGGAAGATTGCCTTATGTCAGTTGGATTTGGATTGAATGAAGTCAGTCTGCAGGGGAAGCTTACATTTACATTACATAACGATAAGTTTATTGTTAGTTAACATTAAGGAGGGAGTGTACGGTAGTGGGATACATTATACATCCATCCAAAACCTAAAGGAACCTAGATACCTATTACATATAATATTAATAATACAAGACCAACCCAACTAACTGTCCAACTTGAATCCACCCATCATTTCACAATTTAGAATTTACTAATATTAAGTATAAGGAACTCTCTCAAAAGGAAAAGAAGGCTTTGCTAATGCTAAATATTCTATTAATTAAATATTTCTGCTTTCTCATTGATATTCTAAACATTTGCGAGGACCGGGTCCCTAATGGAACACAAATGCCCATTGGATTCAATTCTATTTCTACAGATCGTAAAATAATATGCAATGCTTTTCAGTTCATGTTAGGTTAAGTTAACCAACTTCTTCAATCTTTCATAAACATTCTTAAGTAGATCTCAACGTCCACCAAATTGCGTTATTAGCAAATGTAACCTGCTATCTGTAAGTATACAGTGTATTACTTTTTTATTTCTGTATGTCTACATCATTTGCATTTACATAAATATATATTTACGATAACATAAGTCGTAGTAGCTTACTACTTTACATTATTAGCGTACGTATGCCTATGGTTAGAAAATATCAGGAAGCTGTGCACAAAAGCTGTAGGATAAAGGACCAAGAAATAGTTTCTGTGAAGATAAAATCTTAGATTTTGCAATTAAAAGTAAGAAATTGTGATAACATGTATTTCCATTCCATTAACTTTATAGGTATTCGCAATAATCATCAAAATAGGCTTGACGATTTTTTAGTTTTCAAAAAAAGTGTGGGAAAAGGGCTATTGTATCGATACTGTGATTTTGAATTGAAACTTAACCTTAATTAAGTTATGCCTTATCTGTTATCTTTCTTTTTGTACATCGACTATTATAATGTTTTGCAACAGCCTACTACTATAGTAGATCGAAAATAATTCCTCAGGAAATACTCAATGAGCTAGTTCTGTTTCTATTTGCTACTTATATTCTAAAATTCTCAATTTAAAAATTTGAATTAACTATTTTTAAATAATTGTGCATTTCAAGACTATTCTTTTAATTATGCAACACTAAAATACATAACCAATGTTATACATTGTAGGTGAATGGCATATATAACCTTTAGTTTACTCTGGTAAATTATGTATGAACGTTTACTGTTGACTTTCAAATTTTTGTACAGGTGCAATGGTTGCTAATGTTGTCATAGATTATAATATCTACATCTTTAGATCATATTACATTCGATTCATCCCAAAAGTACATTTTCCAATGTATTTATACAATCCAAACTGTATGTACATCGGCAATTTCGTTATATTATGTATTTTACTTACATTATTTTCCTAATTTTGCATTTGCATTGGAATGCAATGTCCAAAAGGTGTGCAAAAAGCCATAACATAGGCAAGTCAAGTCATAATTCAAGATATTTGCCCCATCCTACTGTAAGCTACTAGCTACTTATAAAATTTACACTATATTTACTATCTAAAGATGAATTCCACTACATAGTATCACAAAACACAAGAGAAATAAATGCAAATGAGTGATTTGATTAAATGAGATGAGGGAATTGAATTGAAGACAAGAGTGCGAATGAACATTTCAGATGCTGAGGAGAGATGACTTTGAGTGATGGGAAGGCAAGGCAAGAGGCAGGTAAAAGTCAGATCAGAGCAATGTAAACCATAACAGAAAGAGAGGAGCAAACAAAGCTTAACAAAGCTTAGTTACTTACAAAGATCAAAATCAGCAGAGGCTCATTTGATAACAGTCAATTAAAGTTTCTCATTCAGCTCAAGCTCCCTGCCTGGCTTGGCTTGGCTTGGCCTGCGTACAACATTACAATCTTACAATATACAGAGGAGGAATGCAAATTATCTGCAATAAGAAATTTCTATGCAAAATAAAGATAAGCCAAAGTCAAATCCAACTGGACTGGACTGGACTAGACCGGACTAGCTTAGCTTAACTTGGCTTAAGGATCAAAATCTCTTTTAATGGCTAAGTATATAAAGTAAATCTCCATGTTAAGTTCCTTATCTTGTACTCTACTATGACTATGATATAATCCACACATTCTGGTATTTGCGAAAAGCTTCCAACTACCTATAGGCTAGGTACAATTAATTTCCATTGTACAATGTGAATCATTAGTCGATGTATATTTGTATTACTTACTTATTCCACCTGTCGAATGAAGGTAGTAGGTACTTACGTTATACATACAATATACCTACACACTCTAATCAAAGTATAAAATCTTCTGTTTTATTAGTTTTAATCTTTAGATATGCCTAATTATATATGTACCTGTAATAAAATACTCATTGTCCCTATTTAAAAAACAAAGACACATTCCATGAGCTATGAAATAAAAATAATAAAAATGGTAGTCAATCTATTTAGCTTACTAAGCAAATAATATCGCCAAAACACAGATTAAGCTATAGATAGTCAATATAAGTAGTTCCTTTAGATCTTTTGGCATTTACTAATGGTTCAACATTGGGATTTGCATATTTATGTATTTATGTATTGCAAATACAACATTCATCTTCTAAATGCAAGTTGTATCTACTAAATGTATAGATGTATAGGTATACGTTAGCATATTGCTGTAATAAGTAGTTGGTATTAGAGTTTAATTGTTTAAGTGAACATGTCAAGGAAGCATTTATTTTTTGAAGAAGTTCCTTATAGACACGGACACTTGGACACTTTACCTTGATGTCATGCTTAGATTCTGTTAATCACTAAGAAGGCATCTTGTAATTTCAAACATTATAAAAAGTTTTAATTACCATATCTGTTGTACGTACTGCATACTTATATATGTAATATGTTTTTATGTAAAAGTATCTAATTACAATACCTATACCTACAGATATACCCATTAGATATCTGTATCCAATAATAATGTAAATAATTCATATAAGCAATACATGCATTCACTTATAACAAATTTAATTATACTGACCACTATATTATAGACAAACTAATGTCCTGACTGACTTACTGGACTAGTACAGTAGAAGAAAAGAGAATTATTGTGAGAACAAGGATGCGCTGTGTCCTTATTGCTGGTTTGGATTGGATTGGTGTGGATAATACAGTATACTCTATCAGACAAATAAAATATTAGATTTTCTAATCTGATGTTCATCAGTCAGTAGTTTAATGTGGTATGCACAGTCCTGTCCTCAACTCTTGTCCTGGCCTGACTTGGTCACTCTCATTTCAAAGTTTTTCTTTTTCTTGTGAATGTATTTATTTACTAACTAACTAAAGTAAGTACAGATAGTCGCTTAGCTGCTTTTGATGTCTTCCTTTTTGTATGTACATGCATAGGCATGTAATCCAATGCAAGCCAAGTAGGTAACACAACAGCTACAGGACGTATACCAAAACGATCATATGTATATAATGAATTTTTATATCTAAATACATAGAGAGTACATACAAAGGTACATTAAACAAAAGTTCATCATTATTTAACTGTCTTTATGTCGCATTTTCCTTTACACATGGTAATTTACTTCCTTTAGAAGAATTTCAAGTTGTATTGATTGACATAAAGGATTAAAGGTATACCTGTACCTAATAAACTAAATACTTTCATGATTAATAGCTAAAGCAATAAATACACAAAACTAGAAAACTACCTACCTAGTTTTACTAACAAGCTTCACATATGTATATTTCATTCAGAGTTTTATACAGAATATAATAATGGATTATTATTTTTATATTAGATCTTTGAGTCCTTTAGGGATCAATCCAACGTGTCCGTGTCCTGTCCTGTCCTCGTTGACATACTCTCATCGTCTAACTTAAGTATTGGATTACAAGATTTACTTACAAGAATAAAGTTTAATAGTGTTAAAATAAAAAGTTCTAAGTACATCCCCTGTATTCTAATTCTAAGTAAGTACCTAACTAATGTAAGGTAAGGTAACGTTAGCCTTAGCGTTAAGTAGGCAGGTAGGAATAATAAAAATAATAAAACAATGAATGGAGATTAGAATTTATGTTATGTATGAGCATATATCTATTACTATAGGTATGGTGAGTAAATGGGTTTGTATTTTAAAAATTGTAAATGAGAAATCAATGGTAAAATACTTTAGTATTAAATGTTGAGTCTGCAATAGAGAATAGCTTATGTATAATGTGATTTAGATTGTGTATCACATCAGGAGGAGAGGAGCAGAGCAGAAAAGCAAATAAAGGAAAGCAATAAAATTCTACATGGGCAGTAAACTATTTGGTAAGAATGTTTATGGGGAGTTGAGCTGCTGAGATGACAACGACAGTCATTGAAGTCTTCTTAATGTATTTAGCATTCTGCATCCTTACACATAGGTACGTTAGTATTTATGTTACCGGTAAAATCGGTAATAAGGCATTACCGGTAATGCCTAGGCAAAAACGGTAATTTTTCTGAAATTTCAGTTTTTGGGTCAAAACATGAATACGACAAATTTTAAATAAATATTGAGTTTACCAGTTTGATTAAGCAGTTAACGGGGAATCAGGAAAGTGTCACCTCAACCTTTTACTAT